>CAXAQU010000061.1:0-31705 GCA_963971155.1 Anthrax anthrax | reverse complement strand
GAAATGAAGAATCTTGGAAAAATAAATCGTTCCAGTGGTTTTACAAACATTTCACTGGTACAAACGGCCAATATCGAAAATTTTTGAAAAATCTCGTGTTCCAGTAGTTTTTCCTCAATTTCCACTGAAATTTATGGCGAAATGAAGAATCTTGGAAAAATAAATCGTTCCAGTGGTTTTACAAACATTTCATTGGTACAAACGGCCAGTATCGAGAATATTTGAAAAACTTCGTGTTCCAGTAGTTTTTCCTCAATTTCCACTGAAATATCAGGCGAAATGAAGAATCTTGGAAAAATAAAGCGTTCCAGTGGTTCTACTTACATTTCATTGGTACAAACGGCCAGTATCGAGAATATTTGAAAAATCTCGTGTTCCAGCAGTTTTTCCTCAATTTCCACTGAAATATCAGGCGAAATGAAGAATCTTGGAAAAATAAAGCGTTCCAGTGGTTCTACTTACATTTCATTGGTACAAACGGCCAGTATCGAGAATATTTGAAAAATCTCGTGTTCCAGCAGTTTTTCCTCAATTTCCACTGAAATATCAGGCGAAATGAAGAATCTTGGAAAAATAAAGCGTTCCAGTGGTTCTACTTACATTTCATTGGTACAAACGGCCAGTATCGAGAATATTTGAAAAATCTCGTGTTCCAGCAGTTTTTCCTCAATTTCCACTGAAATATCAGGCGAAATGAAGAATCTTGGAAAAATAAAGCGTTCCAGTGGTTCTACTTACATTTCACTGGTACAAACGGCCAGTATCGAGAATATTTGAAAAACCTCGTGTTCCAGTAGTTTTTCCTCAATTTCCACTGAAATATCAGGCGAAATGAAGAATCTTGGAAAAATAAATCGTTCCAGTGGTTTTACTTACATTTCACTGGTACAAACGGCCAGTATCGAAAATTTTTGAAAAATCTCGTGTTCCGGTAGTTTTTCCTCAATTTCCACTGAAATATAGGGCGAAATGAAGAATCTTGGAAAAATAAGACGTTCCAGTGGTTTTACTCACATTTCACTGGTACAAACGGCCAATATCGAGAATATTCGAAAAATCTCGTGTTCCAGAAGTTTTTCCTCAATTAACACTGAAATATTAGGCGAAATGAAGAATCTTGGAAAAATAAAGCGTTCCAGTGGTTCTACTTACATTTCACTGGTACAAACGGCCAGTATCGAGAATATTTGAAAAACCTCGTGTTCCAGTAGTTTTTCCTCAATTTCCACTGAAATATCAGGCGAAATGAAGAATCTTGGAAAAATAAAGCGTTTCATTGGTTTTTCTTACACTTCACTGGTACAAACGGCCAATATCGAGAATATTTGAAAAATCTCGTGTTCCAGAAGTTTTTCCTGAATTTCCACTGAAATATTAGGCGAAATGAAGAATCTTGGAAAAATAAAGCGTTCCAGTAGTTCTACTTACATTTCACTGGTACAAACGGCCAGTATCGAGAATATTTGAAAAATCTCGTGTTCCAGTAGTTTTTCCTCAATTTCCACTGAAATATAGGGCGAAATGAAGAATCTTGGAAAAATAAAGCGTTCCAGTGGTTCTACTTACATTTCATTGGTACAAACGGCCAGTATCGAGAATATTTGAAAAACCTCGTGTTCCAGTAGTTTTTCCTCAATTTCCACTGAAATATCAGGCGAAATGAAGAATCTTGGAAAAATAAAGCGTTCCATTGGTTTTTCTTACACTTCACTGGTACAAACGGCCAATATCGAGAATATTTGAAAAATCTCGTGTTCCAGAAGTTTTTCCTGAATTTCCACTGAAATATTAGGAGAAATGAAGAATCTTGGAAAAATAAAGCGTTCCAGTGGTTCTACTTACATTTCACTGGTACAAACGGCCAATATCGAGAATATTTGAAAAATCTCGTGTTACAGCAGTTTTTCCTCAATTTCCACTGAAATATCAGGCGAAATGAAGAATCTTGGAAAAATAAAGCGTTCCAGTGGTTCTACTTACATTTCACTGGTACAAACGTCCAGTATCGAGAATATTTGAAAAATCTCGTGTTCCAGTAGTTTTTCCTCAATTTCCACTGAAATATAGGGCGAAATGAAGAATCTTGGAAAAATAAGACGTTCCAGTGGTTTTACTCACATTTCACTGGTACAAACGGCCAATATCGAGAATATTTGAAAAATCTCGTGTTCCAGAAGTTTTTCCTGAATTTCCATTGAAATATTAGGCGAAATGAAGAATCTTGGAAAAATAAAGCGTTCCAGTGGTTCTACTGACATTTCACTGGTACAAACGGCCAATATCGAAAATTTTTGAAAACTCTCGTGTTCCAGTAGTTTTTCCTCAATTTCCACTGAAATATAGGGCGAAATGAAGAATCTTGGAAAAATAATACGTTCCAGTGGTTTTACTCACATTTCACTGGTACAAACGGCCAGTATCGAGAATATTTGAAAAATCTCGTGTTCCAGCAGTTTTTCCTCAATTTCCACTGAAATATTAGGCGAAATGAAGAATCTTGGAAAAATAAAGCGTTCCAGTGGTTCTACTTACATTTCACTGGTACAAACGGCCAATATCGAAAATTTTTGAAAAATCTCGTGTTCCAGTAGTTTTTCCTCAATTTCCACTGAAATATAGGGCGAAATGAAGAATCTTGGAAAAATAATACGTTCCAGTGGTTTTACTCACATTTCACTGGTACAAACGGCCAGTATCGAGAATATTTGAAAAATCTCGTGTTCCAGCAGTTTTTCCTCAATTTCCACTGAAATATTAGGCGAAATGAAGAATCTTGGAAAAATTAAGCGTTCCAGTGGTTCTACTTACATTTCACTGGTACAAACGTCCAGTATCGAGAATATTTGAAAAACCTCGTGTTCCAGTAGTTTTTCCTCAATTTCCACTGAAATATCAGGCGAAATGAAGAATCTTAAAAAAATAAATCGTTCCAGTGGTTTTACTTACATTTCACTGGTACAAACGGCCAATATCGAAAATTTTTGAAAAATCTCGTGTTCCAGTAGTTTTTCCTCAATTTCCACTGAAATATAGGGCGAAATGAAGAATCTTGGAAAAATAAGACGTTCCAGTGGTTTTACTCACATTTCACTGGTACAAACGGCCAATATCGAGAATATTTGAAAAATCTCGTGTTCCAGAAGTTTTTCCTGAATTTCCACTGAAATATTAGGCGAAATGAAGAATCTTGGAAAAATAAAGCGTTCCAGTGGTTCTACTTACATTTCACTGGTACAAACGGCCAGTATCGAGAATATTTGAAAAATCTCGTGTTCCAGCAGTTTTTCCTCAATTCCCTCTGAAATATCAGGCGAAATGAAGAATCTTGGAAAAATAAAACGTTCCAGTGGTTTTACTCACATTTCACTGGTACAAACGGCCAATATCGAGAATATTTGAAAAATCTCGTGTTCCAGAAGTTTTTCCTCAATTTCCACTGAAATATCGGGCGAAATGAAGAATCTAGGAAAAATAAAGCGTTCCAGTGGTTCTACTTACATTTCATTGGTACAAACGGCCAGTATCGAGAATATTTGAAAAATCTCGTGTTCCAGCAGTTTTTCCTCAATTTCCACTGAAATATCAGGCGAAATGAAGAATCTTGGAAAAATAAAGCGTTCCAGTGGTTCTACTTACATTTCACTGGTACAAACGGCCAGTATCGAGAATATTTGAAAAATCTCGTGTTCCAGCAGTTTTTCCTCAATTTCCACTGAAATTTATGGCGAAATGAAGAATCTTGGAAAAATAAATCGTTCCAGTGGTTTTACAAACATTTCATTGGTACAAACGGTCAGTATCGAGAATATTTGAAAAACCTCGTGTTCCAGTAGTTTTTCCTCAATTTCCACTGAAATATCAGGCGAAATGAAGAATCTTGGAAAAATAAAGCGTTCCAGTGGTTCTACTTACATTTCATTGGTACAAACGGCCAGTATCGAGAATATTTGAAAAATCTCGTGTTCCAGCAGTTTTTCCTCAATTTCCACTGAAATATCAGGCGAAATGAAGAATCTTGGAAAAATAAAGCGTTCCAGTGGTTCTACTTACATTTCATTGGTACAAACGGCCAGTATCGAGAATATTTGAAAAACCTCGTGTTCCAGTAGTTTTTCCTCAATTTCCACTGAAATATCAGGCGAAATGAAGAATCTTGGAAAAATAAAGCGTTCCAGTGGTTTTACTCACATTTCACTGGTACAAACGGCCAGTATCGAGAATATTTGAAAAATCTCGTGTTCCAGCAGTTTTTCCTCAATTTCCACTGAAATTTATGGCGAAATGAAGAATCTTGGAAAAATAAATCGTTCCAGTGGTTTTACAAACATTTCACTGGTACAAACGGCCAATATCGAAAATTTTTGAAAAATCTCGTGTTCCAGTAGTTTTTCCTCAATTTCCACTGAAATTTATGGCGAAATGAAGAATCTTGGAAAAATAAATCGTTCCAGTGGTTTTACAAACATTTCATTGGTACAAACGGCCAGTATCGAGAATATTTGAAAAACTTCGTGTTCCAGTAGTTTTTCCTCAATTTCCACTGAAATATCAGGCGAAATGAAGAATCTTGGAAAAATAAAGCGTTCCAGTGGTTCTACTTACATTTCATTGGTACAAACGGCCAGTATCGAGAATATTTGAAAAATCTCGTGTTCCAGCAGTTTTTCCTCAATTTCCACTGAAATATCAGGCGAAATGAAGAATCTTGGAAAAATAAAGCGTTCCAGTGGTTCTACTTACATTTCATTGGTACAAACGGCCAGTATCGAGAATATTTGAAAAATCTCGTGTTCCAGCAGTTTTTCCTCAATTTCCACTGAAATATCAGGCGAAATGAAGAATCTTGGAAAAATAAAGCGTTCCAGTGGTTCTACTTACATTTCACTGGTACAAACGGCCAGTATCGAGAATATTTGAAAAATCTCGTGTTCCAGCAGTTTTTCCTCAATTTCCACTGAAATTTATGGCGAAATGAAGAATCTTGGAAAAATAAATCGTTCCAGTGGTTTTACAAACATTTCATTGGTACAAACGGCCAGTATCGAGAATATTTGAAAAACCTCGTGTTCCAGTAGTTTTTCCTCAATTTCCACTGAAATATCAGGCGAAATGAAGAATCTTGGAAAAATAAAGCGTTCCAGTGGTTCTACTTACATTTCATTGGTACAAACGGCCAGTATCGAGAATATTTGAAAAATCTAGTGTTCCAGCAGTTTTTCCTCAATTTCCACTGAAATATCAGGCGAAATGAAGAATCTTGGAAAAATAAAGCGTTCCAGTGGTTCTACTTACATTTCACTGGTACAAACGGCCAGTATCGAGAATATTTGAAAAACCTCGTGTTCCAGTAGTTTTTCCTCAATTTCCACTGAAATATCAGGCGAAATGAAGAATCTTGGAAAAATAAAGAGTTCCATTGGTTTTTCTTACACTTCACTGGTACAAACGGCCAGTATCGAGAATATTTGAAAAATCTCGTGTTCCGGTAGTTTTTCCTCAATTTCCACTGAAATATAGGGCGAAATGAAGAATCTTGGAAAAATAAGACGTTCCAGTGGTTTTACTCACATTTCACTGGTACAAACGGCCAATATCGAGAATATTCGAAAAATCTCGTGTTCCAGAAGTTTTTCCTCAATTAACACTGAAATATTAGGCGAAATGAACAATCTTGGAAAAATAAAGCGTTCCAGTGGTTCTACTTACATTTCACTGGTACAAACGGCCAGTATCGAGAATATTTGAAAAATCTCGTGTTCCAGTAGTTTTTCCTCAATTTCCACTGAAATATAGGGCGAAATGAAGAATCTTGGAAAAATAAAGCGTTCCAGTGGTTCTACTTACATTTCACTGGTACAAACGGCCAATATCGAGAATATTCGAAAAATCTAGTGTTCCAGAAGTTTTTCCTCAATTAACACTGAAATATTAGGCGAAATGAAGAATCTTGGAAAAATAAAGCGTTCCAGTGGTTCTACTTACATTTCACTGGTACAAACGGCCAATATCGAAAATTTTTGAAAAATCTCGTGTTCCAGTAGTTTTTCCTCAATTTCCACTGAAATATAGGGCGAAATGAAGAATCTTGGAAAAATAATACGTTCCAGTGGTTTTACTCACATTTCATTGGTACAAACGGCCAGTATCGAGAATATTTGAAAAACCTCGTGTTCCAGTAGTTTTTCCTCAATTTCCACTGAAATATCAGGCGAAATGAAGAATCTTGGAAAAATAAAGCGTTCCAGTGGTTCTACTTACATTTCATTGGTACAAACGGCCAGTATCGAGAATATTTGAAAAATCTCGTGTTCCAGCAGTTTTTCCTCAATTTCCACTGAAATATCAGGCGAAATGAAGAATCTAGGAAAAATAAAGCGTTCCAGTGGTTCTACTTACATTTCATTGGTACAAACGGCCAGTATCGAGAATATTTGAAAAATCTCGTGTTCCAGCAGTTTTTCCTCAATTTCCACTGAAATATCAGGCGAAATGAAGAATCTTGGAAAAATAAAGCGTTCCAGTGGTTCTACTTACATTTCACTGGTACAAACGGCCAGTATCGAGAATATTTGAAAAATCTCGTGTTCCAGCAGTTTTTCCTCAATTTCCACTGAAATTTATGGCGAAATGAAGAATCTTGGAAAAATAAATCGTTCCAGTGGTTTTACAAACATTTCATTGGTACAAACGGTCAGTATCGAGAATATTTGAAAAACCTCGTGTTCCAGTAGTTTTTCCTCAATTTCCACTGAAATATCAGGCGAAATGAAGAATCTTGGAAAAATAAAGCGTTCCAGTGGTTCTACTTACATTTCATTGGTACAAACGGCCAGTATCGAGAATATTTGAAAAATCTCGTGTTCCAGCAGTTTTTCCTCAATTTCCACTGAAATATCAGGCGAAATGAAGAATCTTGGAAAAATAAAGCGTTCCAGTGGTTCTACTTACATTTCATTGGTACAAACGGCCAGTATCGAGAATATTTGAAAAATCTCGTGTTCCAGCAGTTTTTCCTCAATTTCCACTGAAATATCAGGCGAAATGAAGAATCTTGGAAAAATAAAGCGTTCCAGTGGTTCTACTTACATTTCACTGGTACAAACGGCCAATATCGAGAATATTTGAAAAATCTCGTGTTCCAGCAGTTTTTCCTCAATTTCCACTGAAATTTATGGCGAAATGAAGAATCTTGGAAAAATAAATCGTTCCAGTGGTTTTACAAACATTTCACTGGTACAAACGGCCAATATCGAAAATTTTTGAAAAATCTCGTGTTCCAGTAGTTTTTCCTCAATTTCCACTGAAATTTATGGCGAAATGAAGAATCTTGGAAAAATAAATCGTTCCAGTGGTTTTACAAACATTTCATTGGTACAAACGGTCAGTATCGAGAATATTTGAAAAACCTCGTGTTCCAGTAGTTTTTCCTCAATTTCCACTGAAATATCAGGCGAAATGAAGAATCTTGGAAAAATAAAGCGTTCCAGTGGTTTTACTTACATTTCACTGGTACAAACGGCCAGTATCGAGAATATCTGAAAAATCTCGTGTTCCAGTAGTTTTTCCTCAATTTCCACTGAAATATAGGGCGAAATGAAGAATCTTGGAAAAATAAGACGTTCCAGTGGTTTTACTCACATTTCACTGGTACAAACGGCCAATATCGAGAATATTTGACAAATCTCGTGTTTCAGAAGTTTTTCCTGAATTTCCACTGAAATATTAGGCGAAATGAAGAATCTTGGAAAAATAAAGCGTTCCAGTGGTTCTACTTACATTTCACTGGTACAAACGGCCAGTATCGAGAATATTTGAAAAATCTCGTGTTCCAGCAGTTTTTCCTCAATTCCCTCTGAAATATCAGGCGAAATGAAGAATCTTGGAAAAATAAAACGTTCCAGTGGTTTTACTCACATTTCACTGGTACAAACGGCCAATATCGAGAATATTTGAAAAATCTCGTGTTCCAGAAGTTTTTCCTCAATTTCCACTGAAATATCGGGCGAAATGAAGAATCTAGGAAAAATAAAGCGTTCCAGTGGTTCTACTTACATTTCATTGGTACAAACGGCCAGTATCGAGAATATTTGAAAAATCTCGTGTTCCAGCAGTTTTTCCTCAATTTCCACTGAAATATCAGGCGAAATGAAGAATCTTGGAAAAATAAAGCGTTCCAGTGGTTCTACTTACATTTCACTGGTACAAACGGCCAGTATCGAGAATATTTGAAAAATCTCGTGTTCCAGCAGTTTTTCCTCAATTTCCACTGAAATTTATGGCGAAATGAAGAATCTTGGAAAAATAAATCGTTCCAGTGGTTTTACAAACATTTCATTGGTACAAACGGTCAGTATCGAGAATATTTGAAAAACCTCGTGTTCCAGTAGTTTTTCCTCAATTTCCACTGAAATATCAGGCGAAATGAAGAATCTTGGAAAAATAAAGCGTTCCAGTGGTTCTACTTACATTTCATTGGTACAAACGGCCAGTATCGAGAATATTTGAAAAATCTCGTGTTCCAGCAGTTTTTCCTCAATTTCCACTGAAATATCAGGCGAAATGAAGAATCTTGGAAAAATAAAGCGTTCCAGTGGTTCTACTTACATTTCATTGGTACAAACGGCCAGTATCGAGAATATTTGAAAAACCTCGTGTTCCAGTAGTTTTTCCTCAATTTCCACTGAAATATCAGGCGAAATGAAGAATCTTGGAAAAATAAAGCGTTCCAGTGGTTTTACTCACATTTCACTGGTACAAACGGCCAGTATCGAGAATATTTGAAAAATCTCGTGTTCCAGCAGTTTTTCCTCAATTTCCACTGAAATTTATGGCGAAATGAAGAATCTTGGAAAAATAAATCGTTCCAGTGGTTTTACAAACATTTCACTGGTACAAACGGCCAATATCGAAAATTTTTGAAAAATCTCGTGTTCCAGTAGTTTTTCCTCAATTTCCACTGAAATTTATGGCGAAATGAAGAATCTTGGAAAAATAAATCGTTCCAGTGGTTTTACAAACATTTCATTGGTACAAACGGCCAGTATCGAGAATATTTGAAAAACTTCGTGTTCCAGTAGTTTTTCCTCAATTTCCACTGAAATATCAGGCGAAATGAAGAATCTTGGAAAAATAAAGCGTTCCAGTGGTTCTACTTACATTTCATTGGTACAAACGGCCAGTATCGAGAATATTTGAAAAATCTCGTGTTCCAGCAGTTTTTCCTCAATTTCCACTGAAATATCAGGCGAAATGAAGAATCTTGGAAAAATAAAGCGTTCCAGTGGTTCTACTTACATTTCATTGGTACAAACGGCCAGTATCGAGAATATTTGAAAAATCTCGTGTTCCAGCAGTTTTTCCTCAATTTCCACTGAAATATCAGGCGAAATGAAGAATCTTGGAAAAATAAAGCGTTCCAGTGGTTCTACTTACATTTCACTGGTACAAACGGCCAGTATCGAGAATATTTGAAAAATCTCGTGTTCCAGCAGTTTTTCCTCAATTTCCACTGAAATTTATGGCGAAATGAAGAATCTTGGAAAAATAAATCGTTCCAGTGGTTTTACAAACATTTCATTGGTACAAACGGCCAGTATCGAGAATATTTGAAAAACCTCGTGTTCCAGTAGTTTTTCCTCAATTTCCACTGAAATATCAGGCGAAATGAAGAATCTTGGAAAAATAAAGCGTTCCAGTGGTTCTACTTACATTTCATTGGTACAAACGGCCAGTATCGAGAATATTTGAAAAATCTAGTGTTCCAGCAGTTTTTCCTCAATTTCCACTGAAATATCAGGCGAAATGAAGAATCTTGGAAAAATAAAGCGTTCCAGTGGTTCTACTTACATTTCACTGGTACAAACGGCCAGTATCGAGAATATTTGAAAAACCTCGTGTTCCAGTAGTTTTTCCTCAATTTCCACTGAAATATCAGGCGAAATGAAGAATCTTGGAAAAATAAAGAGTTCCATTGGTTTTTCTTACACTTCACTGGTACAAACGGCCAGTATCGAGAATATTTGAAAAATCTCGTGTTCCGGTAGTTTTTCCTCAATTTCCACTGAAATATAGGGCGAAATGAAGAATCTTGGAAAAATAAGACGTTCCAGTGGTTTTACTCACATTTCACTGGTACAAACGGCCAATATCGAGAATATTCGAAAAATCTCGTGTTCCAGAAGTTTTTCCTCAATTAACACTGAAATATTAGGCGAAATGAACAATCTTGGAAAAATAAAGCGTTCCAGTGGTTCTACTTACATTTCACTGGTACAAACGGCCAGTATCGAGAATATTTGAAAAATCTCGTGTTCCAGTAGTTTTTCCTCAATTTCCACTGAAATATAGGGCGAAATGAAGAATCTTGGAAAAATAAAGCGTTCCAGTGGTTCTACTTACATTTCACTGGTACAAACGGCCAATATCGAGAATATTCGAAAAATCTAGTGTTCCAGAAGTTTTTCCTCAATTAACACTGAAATATTAGGCGAAATGAAGAATCTTGGAAAAATAAAGCGTTCCAGTGGTTCTACTTACATTTCACTGGTACAAACGGCCAATATCGAAAATTTTTGAAAAATCTCGTGTTCCAGTAGTTTTTCCTCAATTTCCACTGAAATATAGGGCGAAATGAAGAATCTTGGAAAAATAATACGTTCCAGTGGTTTTACTCACATTTCATTGGTACAAACGGCCAGTATCGAGAATATTTGAAAAACCTCGTGTTCCAGTAGTTTTTCCTCAATTTCCACTGAAATATCAGGCGAAATGAAGAATCTTGGAAAAATAAAGCGTTCCAGTGGTTCTACTTACATTTCATTGGTACAAACGGCCAGTATCGAGAATATTTGAAAAATCTCGTGTTCCAGCAGTTTTTCCTCAATTTCCACTGAAATATCAGGCGAAATGAAGAATCTAGGAAAAATAAAGCGTTCCAGTGGTTCTACTTACATTTCATTGGTACAAACGGCCAGTATCGAGAATATTTGAAAAATCTCGTGTTCCAGCAGTTTTTCCTCAATTTCCACTGAAATATCAGGCGAAATGAAGAATCTTGGAAAAATAAAGCGTTCCAGTGGTTCTACTTACATTTCACTGGTACAAACGGCCAGTATCGAGAATATTTGAAAAATCTCGTGTTCCAGCAGTTTTTCCTCAATTTCCACTGAAATTTATGGCGAAATGAAGAATCTTGGAAAAATAAATCGTTCCAGTGGTTTTACAAACATTTCATTGGTACAAACGGTCAGTATCGAGAATATTTGAAAAACCTCGTGTTCCAGTAGTTTTTCCTCAATTTCCACTGAAATATCAGGCGAAATGAAGAATCTTGGAAAAATAAAGCGTTCCAGTGGTTCTACTTACATTTCATTGGTACAAACGGCCAGTATCGAGAATATTTGAAAAATCTCGTGTTCCAGCAGTTTTTCCTCAATTTCCACTGAAATATCAGGCGAAATGAAGAATCTTGGAAAAATAAAGCGTTCCAGTGGTTCTACTTACATTTCATTGGTACAAACGGCCAGTATCGAGAATATTTGAAAAATCTCGTGTTCCAGCAGTTTTTCCTCAATTTCCACTGAAATATCAGGCGAAATGAAGAATCTTGGAAAAATAAAGCGTTCCAGTGGTTCTACTTACATTTCACTGGTACAAACGGCCAATATCGAGAATATTTGAAAAATCTCGTGTTCCAGCAGTTTTTCCTCAATTTCCACTGAAATTTATGGCGAAATGAAGAATCTTGGAAAAATAAATCGTTCCAGTGGTTTTACAAACATTTCACTGGTACAAACGGCCAATATCGAAAATTTTTGAAAAATCTCGTGTTCCAGTAGTTTTTCCTCAATTTCCACTGAAATTTATGGCGAAATGAAGAATCTTGGAAAAATAAATCGTTCCAGTGGTTTTACAAACATTTCATTGGTACAAACGGCCAGTATCGAGAATATTTGAAAAACTTCGTGTTCCAGTAGTTTTTCCTCAATTTCCACTGAACTATCAGGCGAAATGAAGAATCTTGGAAAAATAAAGCGTTCCAGTGGTTCTACTTACATTTCATTGGTACAAACGGCCAGTATCGAGAATATTTGAAAAATCTCGTGTTCCAGCAGTTTTTCCTCAATTTCCACTGAAATATCAGGCGAAATGAAGAATCTTGGAAAAATAAAGCGTTCCAGTGGTTCTACTTACATTTCATTGGTACAAACGGCCAGTATCGAGAATATTTGAAAAATCTCGTGTTCCAGCAGTTTTTCCTCAATTTCCACTGAAATATCAGGCGAAATTAAGAATCTTGGAAAAATAAAGCGTTCCAGTGGTTCTACTTACATTTCACTGGTACAAACGGCCAGTATCGAGAATATTTGAAAAATCTCGTGTTCCAGCAGTTTTTCCTCAATTTCCACTGAAATTTATGGCGAAATGAAGAATCTTGGAAAAATAAATCGTTCCAGTGGTTTTACAAACATTTCATTGGTACAAACGGCCAGTATCGAGAATATTTGAAAAACCTCGTGTTCCAGTAGTTTTTCCTCAATTTCCACTGAAATATCAGGCGAAATGAAGAATCTTGGAAAAATAAAGCGTTCCAGTGGTTCTACTTACATTTCATTGGTACAAACGGCCAGTATCGAGAATATTTGAAAAATCTCGTGTTCCAGCAGTTTTTCCTCAATTTCCACTGAAATATCAGGCGAAATGAAGAATCTTGGAAAAATAAAGCGTTCCAGTGGTTCTACTTACATTTCACTGGTACAAACGGCCAGTATCGAGAATATTTGAAAAACCTCGTGTTCCAGTAGTTTTTCCTCAATTTCCACTGAAATATCAGGCGAAATGAAGAATCTTGGAAAAATAAAGAGTTCCATTGGTTTTTCTTACACTTCACTGGTACAAACGGCCAGTATCGGAAATATTTGAAAAATCTCGTGTTCCGGTAGTTTTTCCTCAATTTCCACTGAAATATAGGGCGAAATGAAGAATCTTGGAAAAATAAGACGTTCCAGTGGTTTTACTCACATTTCACTGGTACAAACGGCCAATATCGAGAATATTCGAAAAATCTCGTGTTCCAGAAGTTTTTCCTCAATTAACACTGAAATATTAGGCGAAATGAAGAATCTTGGAAAAATAAAGCGTTCCAGTGGTTCTACTTACATTTCACTGGTACAAACGGCCAGTATCGAGAATATTTGAAAAATCTCGTGTTCCAGTAGTTTTTCCTCAATTTCCACTGAAATATAGGGCGAAATGAAGAATCTTGGAAAAATAAAGCGTTCCAGTGGTTCTACTTACATTTCACTGGTACAAACGGCCAATATCGAGAATATTCGAAAAATCTCGTGTTCCAGAAGTTTTTCCTCAATTAACACTGAAATATTAGGCGAAATGAAGAATCTTGGAAAAATAAAGCGTTCCAGTGGTTCTACTTACATTTCACTGGTACAAACGGCCAATATCGAAAATTTTTGAAAAATCTCGTGTTCCAGTAGTTTTTCCTCAATTTCCACTGAAATATAGGGCGAAATGAAGAATCTTGGAAAAATAATACGTTCCAGTGGTTTTACTCACATTTCATTGGTACAAACGGCCAGTATCGAGAATATTTGAAAAACCTCGTGTTCCAGTAGTTTTTCCTCAATTTCCACTGAAATATCAGGCGAAATGAAGAATCTTGGAAAAATAAAGCGTTCCAGTGGTTCTACTTACATTTCATTGGTACAAACGGCCAGTATCGAGAATATTTGAAAAATCTCGTGTTCCAGCAGTTTTTCCTCAATTTCCACTGAAATATCAGGCGAAATGAAGAATCTTGGAAAAATAAAGCGTTCCAGTGGTTCTACTTACATTTCACTGGTACAAACGGCCAGTATCGAGAATATTTGAAAAACCTCGTGTTCCAGTAGTTTTTCCTCAATTTCCACTGAAATATCAGGCGAAATGAAGAATCTTGGAAAAATAAATCGTTCCAGTGGTTTTACTTACATTTCACTGGTACAAACGGCCAGTATCGAGAATATTTGAAAAATCTCGTGTTCCAGTAGTTTTTCCTCAATTTCCACTGAAATATAGGGCGAAATGAAGAATCTTGGAAAAATAAAGCGTTCCAGTGGTTCTACTTACATTTCATTGGTACAAACGGCCAGTATCGAGAATATTTGAAAAACCTCGTGTTCCAGTAGTTTTTCCTCAATTTCCACTGAAATATCAGGCGAAATGAAGAATCTTGGAAAAATAAAGCGTTCCATTGGTTTTTCTTACACTTCACTGGTACAAACGGCCAATATCGAGAATATTTGAAAAATCTCGTGTTCCAGAAGTTTTTCCTGAATTTCCACTGAAATATTAGGAGAAATGAAGAATCTTGGAAAAATAAAGCGTTCCAGTGGTTCTACTTACATTTCACTGGTACA
The DNA here is from genome assembly GCA_963971155.1 of Anthrax anthrax. Classification (NCBI taxonomy): domain Eukaryota; kingdom Metazoa; phylum Arthropoda; class Insecta; order Diptera; family Bombyliidae; genus Anthrax; species Anthrax anthrax. Next base: position 17,291 of record CAXAQU010000061.1, on the reverse strand, counting down.
AACGTCCAGTATCGAGAATATTTGAAAAATCTCGTGTTCCAGTAGTTTTTCCTCAATTTCCACTGAAATATAGGGCGAAATGAAGAATCTTGGAAAAATAAGACGTTCCAGTGGTTTTACTCACATTTCACTGGTACAAACGGCCAATATCGAGAATATTCGAAAAATCTCGTGTTCCAGAAGTTTTTCCTCAATTAACACTGAAATATCAGGCGAAATGAAGAATCTTGTAAAAATAAATCGTTATAATGGTCTTACTTACATTTCATTGGTACAAAGGGCCAGTATCGAGAATATTTGAAAAATCTCGTGTTCCAGCAGTTTTTCCTCAATTTCCACTGAAATATAGGGCGAAATGAAGAATCTTGGAAAAATAAGACGTTCCAGTGGTTTTACTCACATTTCACTGGTACAAACGGCCAATATCGAGAATATTTGAAAAATCTCGTGTTCCAGAAGTTTTTCCTGAATTTCCATTGAAATATTAGGCGAAATGAAGAATCTTGGAAAAATAAAGCGTTCCAGTGGTTCTACTTACATTTCACTGGTACAAACGGCCAATTACGAAAATTTTTGAAAAATCTCGTGTTCCAGTAGTTTTTCCTCAATTTCCACTGAAATATAGGGCGAAATGAAGAATCTTGGAAAAATAATACGTTCCAGTGGTTTTACTCACATTTCACTGGTACAAACGGCCAGTATCGAGAATATTTGAAAAATCTCGTGTTCCAGCAGTTTTTCCTCAATTTCCACTGAAATATTAGGCGAAATGAAGAATCTTGGAAAAATAAAGCGTTCCAGTGGTTCTACTTACATTTCACTGGTACAAACGGCCAATATCGAAAATTTTTGAAAAATCTCGTGTTCCAGTAGTTTTTCCTCAATTTCCACTGAAATATAGGGCGAAATGAAGAATCTTGGAAAAATAATACGTTCCAGTGGTTTTACTCACATTTCACTGGTACAAACGGCCAGTATCGAGAATATTTGAAAAATCTCGTGTTTCAGCAGTTTTTCCTCAATTTCCACTGAAATATTAGGCGAAATGAAGAATCTTGGAAAAATAAAGCGTTCCAGTGGTTCTACTTACATTTCACTGGTACAAACGTCCAGTATCGAGAATATTTGAAAAACCTCGTGTTCCAGTAGTTTTTCCTCAATTTCCACTGAAATATCAGGCGAAATGAAGAATCTTAAAAAAATAAATCGTTCCAGTGGTTTTACTTACATTTCACTGGTACAAACGGCCAATATCGAAAATTTTTGAAAAATCTCGTGTTCCAGTAGTTTTTCCTCAATTTCCACTGAAATATAGGGCGAAATGAAGAATCTTGGAAAAATAAAGCGTTCCAGTGGTTCTACTTACATTTCATTGGTACAAACGGCCAGTATCGAGAATATTTGAAAAATCTCGTGTTCCAGCAGTTTTTCCTCAATTTCCACTGAAATATCAGGCGAAATGAAGAATCTTGGAAAAATAAAGCGTTCCAGTGGTTCTACTTACATTTCACTGGTACAAACGGCCAGTATCGAGAATATTTGAAAAATCTCGTGTTCCAGCAGTTTTTCCTCAATTTCCACTGAAATTTATGGCGAAATGAAGAATCTTGGAAAAATAAATCGTTCCAGTGGTTTTACAAACATTTCATTGGTACAAACGGCCAGTATCGAGAATATTTGAAAAACCTCGTGTTCCAGTAGTTTTTCCTCAATTTCCACTGAAATATCAGGCGAAATGAAGAATCTTGGAAAAATAAAGCGTTCCAGTGGTTCTACTTACATTTCATTGGTACAAACGGCCAGTATCGAGAATATTTGAAAAATCTCGTGTTCCAGCAGTTTTTCCTCAATTTCCACTGAAATATCAGGCGAAATGAAGAATCTTGGAAAAATAAAGCGTTCCAGTGGTTCTACTTACATTTCACTGGTACAAACGGCCAGTATCGAGAATATTTGAAAAACCTCGTGTTCCAGTAGTTTTTCCTCAATTTCCACTGAAATATCAGGCGAAATGAAGAATCTTGGAAAAATAAAGAGTTCCATTGGTTTTTCTTACACTTCACTGGTACAAACGGCCAGTATCGGAAATATTTGAAAAATCTCGTGTTCCGGTAGTTTTTCCTCAATTTCCACTGAAATATAGGGCGAAATGAAGAATCTTGGAAAAATAAGACGTTCCAGTGGTTTTACTCACATTTCACTGGTACAAACGGCCAATATCGAGAATATTCGAAAAATCTCGTGTTCCAGAAGTTTTTCCTCAATTAACACTGAAATATTAGGCGAAATGAAGAATCTTGGAAAAATAAAGCGTTCCAGTGGTTCTACTTACATTTCACTGGTACAAACGGCCAGTATCGAGAATATTTGAAAAATCTCGTGTTCCAGTAGTTTTTCCTCAATTTCCACTGAAATATAGGGCGAAATGAAGAATCTTGGAAAAATAAAGCGTTCCAGTGGTTCTACTTACATTTCACTGGTACAAACGGCCAATATCGAGAATATTCGAAAAATCTCGTGTTCCAGAAGTTTTTCCTCAATTAACACTGAAATATTAGGCGAAATGAAGAATCTTGGAAAAATAAAGCGTTCCAGTGGTTCTACTTACATTTCACTGGTACAAACGGCCAATATCGAAAATTTTTGAAAAATCTCGTGTTCCAGTAGTTTTTCCTCAATTTCCACTGAAATATAGGGCGAAATGAAGAATCTTGGAAAAATAATACGTTCCAGTGGTTTTACTCACATTTCATTGGTACAAACGGCCAGTATCGAGAATATTTGAAAAACCTCGTGTTCCAGTAGTTTTTCCTCAATTTCCACTGAAATATCAGGCGAAATGAAGAATCTTGGAAAAATAAAGCGTTCCAGTGGTTCTACTTACATTTCATTGGTACAAACGGCCAGTATCGAGAATATTTGAAAAATCTCGTGTTCCAGCAGTTTTTCCTCAATTTCCACTGAAATATCAGGCGAAATGAAGAATCTTGGAAAAATAAATCGTTCCAGTGGTTTTACTTACATTTCACTGGTACAAACGGCCAGTATCGAGAATATTTGAAAAATCTCGTGTTCCAGTAGTTTTTCCTCAATTTCCACTGAAATATAGGGCGAAATGAAGAATCTTGGAAAAATAATACGTTCCAGTGGTTTTACTCACATTTCATTGGTACAAACGGCCAGTATCGAGAATATTTGAAAAACCTCGTGTTCCAGTAGTTTTTCCTCAATTTCCACTGAAATATAGGGCGAAATGAAGAATCTTGGAAAAATAAAGCGTTCCAGTGGTTCTACTTACATTTCATTGGTACAAACGGCCAGTATCGAGAATATTTGAAAAACCTCGTGTTCCAGTAGTTTTTCCTCAATTTCCACTGAAATATCAGGCGAAATGAAGAATCTTGGAAAAATAAAGCGTTCCATTGGTTTTTCTTACACTTCACTGGTACAAACGGCCAATATCGAGAATATTTGAAAAATCTCGTGTTCCAGAAGTTTTTCCTGAATTTCCACTGAAATATTAGGAGAAATGAAGAATCTTGGAAAAATAAAGCGTTCCAGTGGTTCTACTTACATTTCACTGGTACAAACGTCCAGTATCGAGAATATTTGAAAAATCTCGTGTTCCAGTAGTTTTTCCTCAATTTCCACTGAAATATAGGGCGAAATGAAGAATCTTGGAAAAATAAGACGTTCCAGTGGTTTTACTCACATTTCACTGGTACAAACGGCCAATATCGAGAATATTCGAAAACTCTCGTGTTCCAGAAGTTTTTCCTCAATTAACACTGAAATATCAGGCGAAATGAAGAATCTTGTAAAAATAAATCGTTATAATGGTCTTACTTACATTTCATTGGTACAAAGGGCCAGTATCGAGAATATTTGAAAAATCTCGTGTTCCAGCAGTTTTTCCTCAATTTCCACTGAAATATAGGGCGAAATGAAGAATCTTGGAAAAATAAGACGTTCCAGTGGTTTTACTCACATTTCACTGGTACAAACGGCCAATATCGAGAATATTTGAAAAATCTCGTGTTCCAGAAGTTTTTCCTGAATTTCCATTGAAATATTAGGCGAAATGAAGAATCTTGGAAAAATAAAGCGTTCCAGTGGTTCTACTTACATTTCACTGGTACAAACGGCCAATTACGAAAATTTTTGAAAAATCTCGTGTTCCAGTAGTTTTTCCTCAATTTCCACTGAAATATAGGGCGAAATGAAGAATCTTGGAAAAATAATACGTTCCAGTGGTTTTACTCACATTTCACTGGTACAAACGGCCAGTATCGAGAATATTTGAAAAATCTCGTGTTCCAGCAGTTTTTCCTCAATTTCCACTGAAATATTAGGCGAAATGAAGAATCTTGGAAAAATAAAGCGTTCCAGTGGTTCTACTTACATTTCACTGGTACAAACGGCCAATATCGAAAATTTTTGAAAATCTCGTGTTCCAGTAGTTTTTCCTCAATTTCCACTGAAATATAGGGCGAAATGAAGAATCTTGGAAAAATAATACGTTCCAGTGGTTTTACTCACATTTCACTGGTACAAACGGCCAGTATCGAGAATATTTGAAAAATCTCGTGTTTCAGCAGTTTTTCCTCAATTTCCACTGAAATATTAGGCGAAATGAAGAATCTTGGAAAAATAAAGCGTTCCAGTGGTTCTACTTACATTTCACTGGTACAAACGTCCAGTATCGAGAATATTTGAAAAACCTCGTGTTCCAGTAGTTTTTCCTCAATTTCCACTGAAATATCAGGCGAAATGAAGAATCTTAAAAAAATAAATCGTTCCAGTGGTTTTACTTACATTTCACTGGTACAAACGGCCAATATCGAAAATTTTTGAAAAATCTCGTGTTCCAGTAGTTTTTCCTCAATTTCCACTGAAATATAGGGCGAAATGAAGAATCTTGGAAAAATAAGACGTTCCAGTGGTTTTACTCACATTTCACTGGTACAAACGGCCAATATCGAGAATATTTGAAAAATCTCGTGTTCCAGAAGTTTTTCCTGAATTTCCACTGAAATATTAGGCGAAATGAAGAATCTTGAAAAAATAAAGCGTTCCAGTGGTTCTACTTACATTTCACTGGTACAAACGGCCAGTATCGAGAATATTTGAAAAATCTCGTGTTCCAGCAGTTTTTCCTCAATTCCCTCTGAAATATCAGGCGAAATGAAGAATCTTGGAAAAATAAAACGTTCCAGTGGTTTTACTCACATTTCACTGGTACAAACGGCCAATATCGAGAATATTTGAAAAATCTCGTGTTCCAGAAGTTTTTCCTGAATTTCCACTGAAATATTAGGCGAAATGAAGAATCTTGGAAAAATAAAGCGTTCCAGTGGTTCTACTTACATTTCACTGGTACAAACGGCCAGTATCGAGAATATTTGAAAAACCTCGTGTTCCAGTAGTTTTTCCTCAATTTCCACTGAAATATCAGGCGAAATGAAGAATCTTAAAAAAATAAATCGTTCCAGTGGTTTTACTTACATTTCACTGGTACAAACGGCCAATATCGAAAATTTTTGAAAAATCTCGTGTTCCAGTAGTTTTTCCTCAATTTCCACTGAAATATAGGGCGAAATGAAGAATCTTGGAAAAATAAGACGTTCCAGTGGTTTTACTCACATTTCACTGGTACAAACGGCCAGTATCGAGAATATTTGAAAAATCTCGTGTTCCAGCAGTTTTTCCTCAATTTCCACTGAAATATCGGGCGAAATGAAGAATCTAGGAAAAATAAAGCGTTCCAGTGGTTTTACTAACATTTCACTGGTACAAACGGCCAGTATCGAGAATATTTGAAAAATCTCGTGTTCCAGCAGTTTTTCCTCAATTTCCCCTGAAATATAGGGCGAAATGAAGAATCTTGGAAAAATAAGACGTTCCAGTGGTTTTACTCACATTTCAGTGGTACAAACGGCCAATATCGAGAATATTTGAAAAATCTCGTGTTCCAGAAGTTTTTCCTCAATTTCCACTGAAATATCGGGCGAAATGAAGAATCTTGGAAAAATAAATCGTTCCAGTGGTTTTACTAACATTTCACTGGTACAAACGGCCAGTATCGAGAATATTTGAAAAATCTCGTGTTCCAGCAGTTTTTCCTCAATTTCCACTGAAATATAGGGCGAAATGAAGAATCTTGGAAAAATAAGACGTTCCAGTGGTTTTACTCACATTTCACTGGTACAAACGGCCAATATCGAGAATATTTGAAAAATCTCGTGTTCCAGTAGTTTTTCCTCAATTTCCACTGAAATATCAGGCGAAATGAAGAATCTTGGAAAAATAAAGCGTTCCAGTGGTTTTACTTACATTTCACTGGTACAAACGGCCAATATCGAGAATATTTGAAAAATCTCGTGTTCTAGCAGTTTTTCCTCAATTTCCACTGAAATATCAGGCGAAATGAAGAATCTTGGAAAATTAAATCGTTCCAGTGGTTTCACTTACATTTCATTGGTACAAACGGCCAGTATCGAGAATATTTGAAAAATCTCGTGTTCCAGTGGTTTTTCCTCAATTTCCACTGAAATATCAGGCGAAATGAAGAATCTTGGAAAAATAAATCGTTCCAGTGGTTTTACTTACATTTCACTGGTACAAACGGCCAGTATCGAGAATATTTGAAAAATCTCGTGTTCCAGCAGTTTTTCCTCAATTTCCTCTGAAATATCAGGCGAAATGAAGAATCTTGGAAAAATAAAGCGTTCCAGTGGTTTTACTTACATTTCACTGGTACAAACGGCCAGTATCGAGAATATTTGAAAAACCTCGTGTTCCAGTAGTTTTCTTCAATTTCCACTGAAATATCAAGCGAAATGAAGAATCTTGGAAAAATAAAGCGTTCCAGTGGTTCTACTTACATTTCACTGGTACAAACGGCCAGTATCGAGAATATTTGAAAAATCTCGTGTTCCAGCAGTTTTTCCTCAATTTCCTCTGAAATATCAGGCGAAATGAAGAATCTTGGAAAAATAAAGCGTTCCAGTGGTTTTACTTACATTTCACTGGTACAAACGGCCAGTATCGAGAATATTTGAAAAACCTCGTGTTCCAGTAGTTTTCTTCAATTTCCACTGAAATATCAAGCGAAATGAAGAATCTTGGAAAAATAAAGCGTTCCAGTGGTTCTACTTACATTTCACTGGTACAAACGGCCAGTATCGAGAATATTTGAAAAATCTCGTGTTCCAGCAGTTTTTCCTCAATTCCCTCTGAAATATCAGGCGAAATGAAGAATCTTGGAAAATAAAACGTTCCAGTGGTTTTACTCACATTTCACTGGTACAAACGGCCAATATCGAGAATATTTGAAAAATCTCGTGTTCCAGAAGTTTTTCCTGAATTTCCACTGAAATATTAGGCGAAATGAAGAATCTTGGAAAAATAAAGCGTTCCAGTGGTTCTACTTACATTTTACTGGTACAAACGGCCAGTATCGAGAATATTTGAAAAATCTCGTGTTCCAGCAGTTTTTCCTCAATTCCCTCTGAAATATCAGGCGAAATGAAGAATCTTGGAAAAATAAAACGTTCCAGTGGTTTTACTCACATTTCACTGGTACAAACGGCCAATATCGAGAATATTTGAAAAATCTCGTGTTCCAGAAGTTTTTCCACAATTTCCACTGAAATATCGGGCGAAATGAAGAATCTAGGAAAAATAAAGCGTTCCAGTGGTTTTACTAACATTTCACTGGTACAAACGGCCAGTATCGAGAATATTTGAAAAATCTCGTGTTCCAGCAGTTTTTCCTCAATTTCCACTGAAATATCGGGCGAAATGAAGAATCTAGGAAAAATAAAGCGTTCCAGTGGTTTTACTAACATTTCACTGGTACAAACGGCCAGTATCGAGAATATTTGAAAAATCTCGTGTTCCAGCAGTTTTTCCTCAATTTCCCCTGAAATATAGGGCGAAATGAAGAATCTTGGAAAAATAAGACGTTCCAGTGGTTTTACTCACATTTCAGTGGTACAAACGGCCAATATCGAGAATATTTGAAAAATCTCGTGTTCCAGAAGTTTTTCCTCAATTTCCACTGAAATATCGGGCGAAATGAAGAATCTTGGAAAAATAAATCGTTCCAGTGGTTTTACTAACATTTCACTGGTACAAACGGCCAGTATCGAGAATATTTGAAAAATCTCGTGTTCCAGCAGTTTTTCCTCAATTTCCACTGAAATATAGGGCGAAATGAAGAATCTTGGAAAAATAAGACGTTCCAGTGGTTTTACTCACATTTCACTGGTACAAACGGCCAATATCGAGAATATTTGAAAAATCTCGTGTTCCAGTAGTTTTTCCTCAATTTCCACTGAAATATCAGGCGAAATGAAGAATCTTGGAAAAATAAAGCGTTCCAGTGGTTTTACTTACATTTCACTGGTACAAACGGCCAATATCGAGAATATTTGAAAAATCTCGTGTTCTAGCAGTTTTTCCTCAATTTCCACTGAAATATCAGGCGAAATGAAGAATCTTGGAAAAATAAAGCGTTCCAGTGGTTCTACTTACATTTCATTGGTACAAACGGCCAGTATCGAGAATATTTGAAAAATCTCGTGTTCCAGTAATTTTTCCTCAATTTCCACTGAAATATCAGGCGAAATGAAGAATCTTGGAAAAATAAAGCGTTCCAGTGGTTCTACTTACATTTCACTGGTACAAACGGCCAGTATCGAGAATATTTGAAAAACCTCGTGTTCCAGTAGTTTTTCCTCAATTTCCACTGAAATATAGGGCGAAATGAAGAATCTTGGAAAAATAAGACGTTCCAGTGGTTTTACTCACATTTCACTGGTACAAACGGCCAATATCGAGAATATTTGAAAAATCTCGTGTTCCAGAAGTTTTTCCTCAATTAACACTGAAATATTAGGCGAAATGAAGAATCTTGGAAAAATAAAGCGTTCCAGTGGTTCTACTTACATTTCACTGGTACAAACGGCCAGTATCGAGAATATTTGAAAAACCTCGTGTTCCAGTAGTTTTTCCTGAATTTCCACTGAAATATTAGGCGAAATGAAGAATCTTGGAAAAATAAAGCGTTCCATTGGTTTTTCTTACACTTCACTGGTACAAACGGCCAGTATCGAGAATATTTGAAAAATTTCGTGTTCCAGCAGTTTTTCCTCAATTCCCTCTGAAATATCAGGCGAAATGAAGAATCTTGGAAAAATAAATCGTTATAGTGGTCTTACTTACATTTCATTGGTACAAAGGGCCAGTATCGAGAATATTTGAAAAATCTCGTGTTCCAGAAGTTTTTCCTCAATTTCCACTGAAATATCAGGCGAAATGAAGAATCTTGGAAAAATAAATCGTTCCAGTGGTTTTACTCACATTTCACTGGTACAAACGGCCAATATCGAGAATATTTGAAAAATCTCGTGTTCTAGCAGTTTTTCCTCAATTTCCACTGAAATATCAGGCGAAATGAAGAATCTTGCAAAATTAAATCGTTCCAGTGGTTTTACTTACATTTCATTGGTACAAACGGCCAGTATCGAGAATATTTGAAAAATCTCGTGTTCCAGTGGTTTTTCCTCAATTTCCACTGAAATATCAGGCGAAATGAAGAATCTTGGAAAAATAAATCGTTCCAGTAGTTTTACTTACATTTCACTGGTACAAACGGCCAGTATCGAGAATATTTGAAAAATCTCGTGTTGCAGCAGTTTTTCCTCAATTTCCCCTGAAATATAGGGCGAAATGAAGAATCTTGGAAAAATAAGACGTTCCAGTGGTTTTACTCACATTTCACTGGTACAAACGGCCAATATCGAGAATATTTGAAAAATCTCGTGTTCCAGAAGTTTTTCCTCAATTTCCACTGAAATATCGGGCGAAATGAAGAATCTTGGAAAAATAAATCGTTCCAGTGGTTTTACTAACATTTCACTGGTACAAACGGCCAGTATCGAGAATATTTGAAAAATCTCGTGTTCCAGCAGTTTTTCCTCAATTTCCCCTGAAATATAGGGCGAAATGAAGAATCTTGGAAAAATAAGACGTTCCAGTGGTTTTACTCACATTTCACTGGTACAAACGGCCAATATCGAGAATATTTGAAAAATCTCGTGTTCCAGAAGTTTTTCCTCAATTTCCACTGAAATGTTGGGCGAAATGAAGAATGTTGGAAAAATAAATCGTTCCAGTGGTTTTACTAACATTTCACTGGTACAAACGGCCAGTATCGAGAATATTTAAAAAATCTCGTGTTCCAGCAGTTTTTCCTCAATTTCCACTGAAATATAGGGCGAAATGAAGAATCTTGGAAAAATAAGACGTTCCAGTGGTTTTACTCACATTTCACTGGTACAAACGGCCAATATCGAGAATATTTGACAAATCTCGTGTTACAGCAGTTTTTCCTCAATTTCCACTGAAATATCAGGCGAAATGAAGAATCTTGGAAAAATAAAGCGTTCCAGTGGTTCTACTTACATTTCACTGGTACAAACGGCCAGTATCGAGAATATTTGAAAAACCTCGTGTTCTAGTAGTTTTCTTCAATTTCCACTGAAATATCAGGCGAAATGAAGAATCTTGGAAAAATAAAGCGTTCCAGTGGTTCTACTTACATTTCATTGGTACAAACGGCCAGTATCGAGAATATTTGAAAAATCTCGTGTTACAGCAGTTTTTCCTCAATTTCCACTGAAATATCAGGCGAAATGAAGAATCTTGGAAAAATAAAGCGTTCCAGTGGTTCTACTTACATTTCACTGGTACAAACGGCCAGTATCGAGAATATTTGAAAAACCTCGTGTTCCAGTAGTTTTTCCTCAATTTCCACTGAAATATAGGGCGAAATGAAGAATCTTGGAAAAATAAGACGTTCCAGTGGTTTTACTCACATTTCACTGGTACAAACGGCCAATATCGAGAATATTTGAAAAATCTCGTGTTCCAGAAGTTTTTCCTCAATTAACACTGAAATATTAGGCGAAATGAAGAATCTTGGAAAAATAAAGCGTTCCAGTGGTTCTACTTACATTTCACTGGTACAAACGGCCAGTATCGAGAATATTTGAAAAACCTCGTGTTCCAGTAGTTTTTCCTGAATTTCCACTGAAATATTAGGCGAAATGAAGAATCTTGGAAAAATAAAGCGTTCCATTGGTTTTTCTTACACTTCACTGGTACAAACGGCCAGTATCGAGAATATTTGAAAAATCTCGTGTTCCAGTGGCTTTTCCTCAATTTCCACTGAAATATCAGGCGAAATGAAGAATCTTGGAAAAATAAATCGTTCCAGTGGTTTAACTTACATTTCACTGGTACAAACGGCCTGTATCGAGAATAGTTGAAAATTCTCGTGTTCCAGCAGTTTTTCCTCAATTTCCTCTGAAATATCAGGCGAAATGAAGAATCTTGGAAAAATAAAGCGTTCCAGTGGTTTTACTTACATTACACTGGTACAAACGGCCAGTATCGAGAATATCTGAAAAATCTCGTGTTCCAGTAGTTTTTCCTCAATTTCCACTGAAATATAGGGCGAAATGAAGAATCTTGGAAAAATAAAGCGTTCCAGTGGTTCTACTTACATTTCACTGGTACAAACGGCCAGTATCGAGAATATTAGAAAAATCTCGTGTTCCAGTAGTTTTTCCTCAATTTCCACTGAAATATAGGGCGAAATGAAGAATCTTGGAAAAATAAAGCGTTCCAGTGGTTCTACTTACATTTCACTGGTACAAACGGCCAGTATCGAGAATATTTGAAAAACCTCGTGTTCCAGTAGTTTTTCCTCAATTTCCACTGAAATATCAGGCGAAATGAAGAATCTTGGAAAAATAAAGCGTTTCATTGGTTTTTCTTACACTTCACTGGTACAAACGGCCAATATCGAGAATATTTGAAAAATCTCGTGTTCCAGAAGTTTTTCCTGAATTTCCACTGAAATATTAGGCGAAATGAAGAATCTTGGAAAAATAAAGCGTTCCAGTGGTTCTACTTACATTTCACTGGTACAAACGGCCAGTATCGAGAATATTTGAAAAATCTCGTGTTCCAGTAGTTTTTCCTCAATTTCCACTGAAATATAGGGCGAAATGAAGAATCTTGGAAAAATAAAGCGTTCCAGTGGTTCTACTTACATTTCATTGGTACAAACGGCCAGTATCGAGAATATTTGAAAAACCTCGTGTTCCAGTAGTTTTTCCTCAATTTCCACTGAAATATCAGGCGAAATCAAGAATCTTGGAAAAATAAAGCGTTCCATTGGTTTTTCTTACACTTCACTGGTACAAACGGCCAATATCGAGAATATTTGAAAAATCTCGTGTTCCAGAAGTTTTTCCTGAATTTCCACTGAAATATCAGGCGAAATGAAGAATCTTGGAAAAATAAAGCCATTGGTTTTTCTTACACTTCACTGGTACAAACGGCCAATATCGAGAATATTTGAAAAATCTCGTGTTACAGCAGTTTTTCCTGAATTTCCACTGAAATATTAGGCGAAATGAAGAATCTTGGAAAAATAAAGCGTTCCAGTGGTTCTACTTACATTTCACTGGTACAAACGGCCAGTATCGAGAATATTTGAAAAACCTCGTGTTCCAGTAGTTTTCTTCAATTTCCACTGAAATATCAGGCGAAATGAAGAATCTTGGAAAAATAAATCGTTCCAGTGGTTTTACATACATTTCACTGGTACAAACGGCCAGTATCGAAAATTTTTGAAAAATCTCGTGTTCCAGTAGTTTTTCCTCAATTTCCACTGAAATATAGGGCGAAATGAAGAATCTTGGAAAAATAAGACGTTCCAGTGGTTTTACTCACATTTCACTGGTACAAACGGCCAATATCGAGAATATTTGAAAAATCTCGTGTTCCAGAAGTTTTTCCTCAATTAACACTGAAATATTAGGCGAAATGAAGAATCTTGGAAAAATAAAGCGTTCCAGTGGTTCTACTTACATTTCACTGGTACAAACGGCCAGTATCGAGAATATTTGAAAAATCTCGTGTTCCAGTAGTTTTTCCTGAATTTCCACTGAAATATTAGGCGAAATGAAGAATCTTGGAAAAATAAAGCGTTCCATTGGTTTTTCTTACACTTCACTGGTACAAACGGCCAGTATCGAGAATATTTGAAAAATTTCGTGTTCCAGCAGTTTTTCCTCAATTCCCTCTGAAATATCAGGCGAAATGAAGAATCTTGGAAAAATAAATCGTTATAGTGGTCTTACTTACATTTCATTGGTACAAAGGGCCAGTATCGAGAATATTTGAAAAATCTCGTGTTCCAGCAGTTTTTCCTCAATTTCCACTGAAATATCAGGCGAAATGAAGAATCTTGGAAAAATAAATCGTTCCAGTGGTTTTACTCACATTTCACTGGTACAAACGGCCAATATCGAGAATATTTGAAAAATCTCGTGTTCTAGCAGTTTTTCCTCAATTTCCACTGAAATATCAGGCGAAATGAAGAATCTTGGAAAATTAAATCGTTCCAGTGGTTTTACTTACATTTCATTGGTACAAACGGCCAGTATCGAGAATATTTGAAAAATATCGTGTTCCAGTGGTTTTTCCTCAATTTCCACTGAAATATCAGGCGAAATGAAGAATCTTGGAAAAATAAATCGTTCCAGTGGTTTTACTTACATTTCACTGGTACAAACGGCCAGTATCGAGAATAGTTGAAAAATCTCGTGTTCCAGCAGTTTTTCCTCAATTTCCTCTGAAATATCAGGCGAAATGAAGAATCTTGGAAAAATAAAGCGTTCCAGTGGTTTTACTTACATTTCACTGGTACAAACGGCCAGTATCGAGAATATCTGAAAAATCTCGTGTTCCAGTAGTTTTTCCTCAATTTCCACTGAAATATAGGGCGAAATGAAGAATCTTGGAAAAATAAAGCGTTCCAGTGGTTCTACTTACATTTCACTGGTACAAACGGCCAGTATCGAGAATATTTGAAAAACCTCGTGTTCCAGTAGTTTTTCCTCAATTTCCACTGAAATATCAGGCGAAATGAAGAATCTTGGAAAAATAAATCGTTCCAGTGGTTTTACTTACATTTCACTGGTACAAACGGCCAGTATCGAGAATATTTGAAAAATCTCGTGTTCCAGCAGTTTTTCCTCAATTTCCACTGAAATATCAGGCGAAATGAAGAATCTTGGAAAAATAAAGCGTTTCAGTGGTTCTACTTACATTTCACTGGTACAAACGGCCAGTATCGAGAATATTTGAAAAACCTCGTGTTCCAGTAGTTTTTCCTCAATTTCCACTGAAATATAGGGCGAAATGAAGAATCTTGGAAAAATAAGACGTTCCAGTGGTTTTACTCACATTTCACTGGTACAAACGGCCAATATCGAGAATATTTGACAAATCTCGTGTTCCAGAAGTTTTTCCTCAATTAACACTGAAATATTAGGCGAAATGAAGAATCTTGGAAAAATAAAGCGTTCCAGTGGTTTTACTTACATTTCACTGGTACAAACGGCCAGTATCGAGAATATTTGAAAAACCTCGTGTTCCAGTAGTTTTTCCTCAATTTCCACTGAAATATCAGGCGAAATCAAGAATCTTGGAAAAATAAAGCGTTCCATTGGTTTTTCTTACACTTCACTGGTACAAACGGCCAATATCGAGAATATTTGAAAAATCTCGTGTTCCAGAAGTTTTTCCTGAATTTCCACTGAAATATCAGGCGAAATGAAGAATCTTGGAAAAATAAAGCGTTCCAGTGGTTCTACTTACATTTCACTGGTACAAACGGCCAGTATCGAGAATAGTTGAAAAATCTCGTGTTCCAGCAGTTTTTCCTCAATTTCCTCTGAAATATCAGGCGAAATGAAGAATCTTGGAAAAATAAAGCGTTCCAGTGGTTTTACTTACATTTCACTGGTACAAACGGCCAGTATCGAGAATATCTGAAAAATCTCGTGTTCCAGTAGTTTTTCCTCAATTTCCACTGAAATATTAGGCGAAATGAAGAATCTTGGAAAAATAAAGCGTTCCAGTGGTTCTACTTACATTTCACTGGTACAAACGGCCAGTATCGAGAATATTTGAAAAATCTCGTGTTCCAGTAGTTTTTCCTCAATTTCCACTGAAATATAGGGCGAAATGAAGAATCTTGGAAAAATAAAGCGTTCCAGTGGTTCTACTTACATATCATTGGTACAAACGGCCAGTATCGAGAATATTTGAAAAACCTCGTGTTCCAGTAGTTTTTCCTCAATTTCCACTGATATATCAGGCGAAATGAAGAATCTTGGAAAAATAAATCGTTCCAGTGGTTTTACTTACATTTCACTGGTACAAACGGCCAGTATCGAGAATATTTGAAAAATCTCGTGTTCCAGCAGTTTTTCCTCAATTTCTACTGAAATATCAGGCGAAATGAAGAATCTTGGAAAAATAAGACGTTCCAGTGGTTTTACTCACATTTCACTGGTAGAAACGGCCAATATCGAGAATATTTGACAAATCTCGTGTTCCAGAAGTTTTTCCTCAATTAACACTGAAATATTAGGCGAAATGAAGAATCTTGGAAAAATAAAGCGTTCCAGTGGTTTTACTTACATTTCACTGGTACAAAGGGCCAGTATCGAGAATATTTGAAAAACCTCGTGTTCCAGTAGTTTTTCCTCAATTTCCACTGAAATATCAGGCGAAATCAAGAATCTTGGAAAAATAAAGCGTTCCATTGGTTTTTCTTACACTTCACTGGTACAAACGGCCAATATCGAGAATATTTGAAAAATCTCGTGTTCCAGTAGTTTTTCCTCAATTTCCACTGAAATATAGGGCGAAATGAAGAATCTTGGAAAAATAAAGCGTTCCAGTGGTTCTACTTACATATCATTGGTACAAACGGCCAGTATCGAGAATATTTGAAAAACCTCGTGTTCCAGTAGTTTTTCCTCAATTTCCACTGATATATCAGGCGAAATGAAGAATCTTGGAAAAATAAAGCGTTCCAGTGGTTTTACTTACATTTCACTGGTACAAACGGCCAGTATCGAGAATATCTGAAAAATCTCGTGTTCCAGTAGTTTTTCCTCAATTTCCACTGAAATATTAGGCGAAATGAAGAATCTTGGAAAAATAAAGCGTTCCAGTGGTTCTACTTACATTTCACTGGTACAAACGGCCAGTATCGAGAATATTTGAAAAATCTCGTGTTCCAGTAGTTTTTCCTCAATTTCCACTGAAATATAGGGCGAAATGAAGAATCTTGGAAAAATAAAGCGTTCCAGTGGTTCTACTTACATATCATTGGTACAAACGGCCAGTATCGAGAATATTTGAAAAACCTCGTGTTCCAGTAGTTTTTCCTCAATTTCCACTGATATATCAGGCGAAATGAAGAATCTTGGAAAAATAAATCGTTCCAGTGGTTTTACTTACATTTCACTGGTACAAACGGCCAGTATCGAGAATATTTGAAAAATCTCGTGTTCCAGCAGTTTTTCCTCAATTTCTACTGAAATATCAGGCGAAATGAAGAATCTTGGAAAAATAAGACGTTCCAGTGGTTTTACTCACATTTCACTGGTAGAAACGGCCAATATCGAGAATATTTGACAATCTCGTGTTCCAGAAGTTTTTCCTCAATTAACACTGAAATATTAGGCGAAATGAAGAATCTTGGAAAAATAAAGCGTTCCAGTGGTTTTACTTACATTTCACTGGTACAAAGGGCCAGTATCGAGAATATTTGAAAAACCTCGTGTTCCAGTAGTTTTTCCTCAATTTCCACTGAAATATCAGGCGAAATCAAGAATCTTGGAAAAATAAAGCGTTTCATTGGTTTTTCTTACACTTCACTGGTACAAACGGCCAATATCGAGAATATTTGAAAAATCTCGTGTTCCAGTAGTTTTTCCTCAATTTCCACTGAAATATAGGGCGAAATGAAGAATCTTGGAAAAATAAAGCGTTCCAGTGGTTCTACTTACATATCATTGGTACAAACGGCCAGTATCGAGAATATTTGAAAAACCTCGTGTTCCAGTAGTTTTTCCTCAATTTCCACTGATATATCAGGCGAAATGAAGAATCTTGGAAAAATAAATCGTTCCAGTGGTTTTACTTACATTTCACTGGTACAAACGGCCAGTATCGAGTATATTTGAAAAATCTCGTGTTCCAGTAGTTTTTCCTCAATTTCCACTGAAATATCAGGCGAAATGAAGAATCTTGGAAAAATAAAGCGTTTCATTGGTTTTTCTTACACTTCACTGGTACAAACGGCCAATATCGAGAATATTTGAAAAATCTCGTGTTCCAGAAGTTTTTCC
>CAXAQU010000060.1:0-14776 GCA_963971155.1 Anthrax anthrax | reverse complement strand
GAAAATATCAGGCGAAATGAAGAATCTTGATAAAATAAAGCGTTCCAGTGGTTTTACTTACATTTCAATGGTACAAACGGCCAGTATCGAGAATATTTGAAAAATCTCGTGTTCCAGCAATGTTTTCTCAATTTCCTCGAAAATATCAGGCGAAATGAAGAATCTTGATAAAATAAAGCGTTCCAGTGGTTTTACTTACATTTCAATGGTACAAACGGCCAGTATCGAGAATATTTGAAAAATCTCGTGTTCCAGCAGTGTTTTCTCAATTTCCTCTAAAATATCAGGCGAAATGAAGAATCTTGGAAAAATAAAGCGTTCCAGTGGTTTTACTTACATTTCAATCGTACAAACGGCCAGTATCGAGAATATTTGAAAAATCTCGTGTTCCAGCAGTGATTTCTCAATTTCCTCTACAATATCAGGCGAAATGACGAATCTTGATAAAATAAAGCATTCCAGTGGTTTTACTTACATTTCAATGGTACAAACGGCCAGTATCGAGAATATTTGAAAAATCTCGTGTTCCAGCAGTGTTTTCTCAATTTCCTCGAAAATATCAGGCGAAATGAAGAATCTTGATAAAATAAAGCGTTCCAGTGGTTTTACTTACATTTCAATGGTACAAACGGCCAGTATCGAGAATATTTGAAAAATCTCGTGTTCCAGCAGTGTTTTCTCAATTTCCTCTAAAATATCAGGCGAAATGAAGAATCTTGGAAAAATAAAGCGTTCCAGTGGTTTTACTTACATTTCAATGGTACAAACGGCCAGTATCGAGAATATTTGAAAAATCTCGTGTTCTAGCAGTGTTTTCTCAATTTCCTCGAAAATATCAGGCGAAATGAAGAATCTTGATAAAATAAAGCGTTCCAGTGGTTTTACTCACATTTCAATGGTACAAACGGCCAGTATAGAGAATATTTGAAAAATCTCGTGTTCCAGCAGTGTTTTCTCAATTTCCTCTAAAATATCAGGCGAAATGAAGAATCTTGATAAAATAAAGCGTTCCAGTGGTTTTACTTACATTTCAATGGTACAAACGGCCAGTATCGAGAATATTTGAAAAATCTCGTGTTCCAGCAGTGTTTTCTCAATTTCCTCGAAAATATCAGGCGAAATGAAGAATCTTGATAAAATAAAGCATTCCAGTGGTTTTACTCACATTTCAATGGTACAAACGGCCAGTATAGAGAATATTTGAAAAATCTCGTGTTCCAGCAGTGTTTTCTCAATTTCCTCTAAAATATCAGGCGAAATGAAGAATCTTGATAAAATAAAGCGTTCCAGTGGTTTTACTTACATTTCAATGGTACAAACGGCCAGTATCGAGAATATTTGAAATATCTCGTGTTCCAGCAGTGTTTTCTCAATTTCCTCGAAAATATCAGGCGAAATAAAGAATCTTGATAAAATAAAGCGTTCCAGTGGTTTTACTTACATTTCAATGGTACAAACGGCCAGTATCGAGAATATTTGAAAAATCTCGTGTTCTAGCAGTGTTTTCTCAATTTCCTCTAAAATATCAGGCGAAATGAAGAATCTTGATAAAATAAAGCGTTCCAGTGGTTTTACTTACATTTCAATGGTACAAACGGCCAGTATCGAGAATATTTGAAAAATCTCGTGTTCCAGCAGTGTTTTCTCAATTTCCTCGAAAATATCAGGCGAAATGACGAATCTTGATAAAATAAAGCGTTCCAGTGGTTTTACTTACATTTCAATAGTACAAACGGCCAGTATCGAGAATATTTGAAAAATCTCGTGTTCCAGCAGTGTTTTCTCAATTTCCTCGAAAATATCAGGCTAAATGAAGAATCTGGGAAAAATAAAGCGTTCCAGTGGTTTTACTCACATTTCAATGGTACAAACGGCCAGTATCGAGAATATTTGAAAAATCTCGTGTTCCAGCAGTGTTTTCTCAATTTCCTCTAAAATATCAGGCGAAATGAAGAATCTTGATAAAATAAAGCGTTCCAGTGGTTTTACTTACATTTCAATGGTACAAACGGCCAGTATCGAGAATATTTGAAAAATCTCGTGTTCCAGCAGTGTTTTCTCAATTTCCTCGAAAATATCAGGTGAAATGAAGAATCTTGGAAAAATAAAGCGTTCCAGTGGTTTTACTTACATTTCAATGGTACAAACGGCCAGTATCGAGGATATTTGAAAAATCTCGTGTTCCAGCAGTGTTTTCTCAATTTCCTCTAAAATATCAGGCGAAATGAAGAATCTTGATAAAATAAAGCGTTCCAGTGGTTTTACTTACATTTCAATGGTACAAACGGCCAGTATCGAGAATATTTGAAAAATCTCGTGTTCCAGCAGTGTTTTTTCAATTTCCTCGAAAATATCAGGCGAAATGAAGAATCTTGATAAAATAAAGCGTTCCAGTGGTTTTACTTACATTTCAATGGTACAAACGGCCAGTATAGAGAATATTTGAAAAATCTCGTGTTCCAGCAGTGTTTTCTCAATTTCCTCGAAAATATCAGGCGAAATGAAGAATCTTGATAAAATAAAGCGTTCCAGTGGTTTTACTTACATTTCAATGGTACAAACGGCCAGTATCGAGAATATTTGAAAAATCTCGTGTTCCAGCAGTGTTTTTTCAATTTCCTCGAAAATATCAGGCGAAATGAAGAATCTTGATAAAATAAAGCGTTCCAGTGGTTTTACTTACATTTCAATGGTACAAACGGCCAGTATCGAGAATATTTGAAAAATCTCGTGTTCCAGCAGTGTTTTCTCAATTTCCTCGAAAATATCAGGCGAAATGAAGAATCTTGATAAAATAAAGCGTTCCAGTGGTTTTACTTACATTTCAATGGTACAAACGGCCAGTATCGAGAATATTTGAAAAATCTCGTGTTCCAGCAGTGTTTTCTCAATTTCCTCTAAAATATCAGGCGAAATGAAGAATCTTGATAAAATGAAGCATTCCAGTGGTTTTACTTACATTTCAATGGTACAAACGACAGTATCGAGAGTATTTGAAAAATCTCGTGTTCCAGCAGTGTTTTCTCAATTTCCTCGAAAATATCAGGCGAAATGAATAATCTTGGAAAAATAAAGCGTTCCAGTGGTTTTACTTACATTTCAATCGTACAAACGGCCAGTATCGAGAATATTTGAAAAATCTCGTGTTCCAGCAGTGATTTCTCAATTTCCTCTACAATATCAGGCGAAATGACGAATCTTGATAAAATAAAGCATTCCAGTGGTTTTACTTACATTTCAATGGTATAAACGGCCAGTATCGAGAATATTTGAAAAATAATCTCGTGTTCCAGCAGTGTTTTCTCAATTTCCTCGAAAATATCAGGCGAAATGAAGAATCTCGATAAATAAAGCGTTCAGTGGTTTTACTCACATTTCAATGGTACAAACGGCAGTATCGAGAATATTTGAAAAATCTCGTGTTCCTGCAGTGTTTTCTCAATTTCCTCGAAAATATCAGGCGAAATGAAAAATCTTGATAAAATAAAGCGTTCCAGTGGTTTTACTCACATTTCAATGGTACAAACGGCCAGTATAGAGAATATTTGAAAAATCTCGTGTTCCAGCAGTGTTTTCTCAATTTCCTCTAAAATATCAGGCGAAATGAAGAATCTTGATAAAATAAAGCGTTCCAGTGGTTTTACTTACATTTCAATGGTACAAACGGCTAGTATCGAGAATATTTGAAAAATCTCGTGTTCCAGCAGTGTTTTCTCAATTTCCTCGAAAATATCAGGCTAAATTAAGAATCTGGGAAAAATAAAGCGTTCCAGTGGTTTTACTCACATTTCAATGGTACAAACGGCCAGTATCGAGAATATTTGAAAAATCTCGTGTTCCAGCAGTGTTTTCTCAATTTCCTCGAAAATATCAGGCGAAATGAAGAATCTTGGAAAAATAAAGCGTTCCAGTGGTTTTACTTACATTTCAATGGTACAAACGGCCAGTATCGAGAATATTTGAAAAATCTCGTGTTCCAGCAGTGTTTTCTCAATTTCCTCGAAAATATCAGGCGAAATGAAAAATCTTGATAAAATAAAGCGTTCCAGTGGTTTTACTCACATTTCAATGGTACAAACGGCCAGTATCGAGAATATTTGAAAAATCTCGTGTTCCAGCAGTGTTTTCTCAATTTCCTCTACAATATCAGGCGAAATGAAGAATCTTGATAAAATAAAGCGTTCCAGTGGTTTTACTCACATTTCAATGGTACAAACGGCCAGTATCGAGAATATTTGAAAAATCTCGTGTTCCTGCAGTGTTTTCTCAATTTCCTCGAAAATATCAGGCGAAATGAAAAATCTTGATAAAATAAAGCGTTCCAGTGGTTTTACTCACATTTCAATGGTACAAACGGCCAGTATAGAGAATATTTGAAAAATCTCGTGTTCCAGCAGTGTTTTCTCAATTTCCTCGAAAATATCAGGCTAAATTAAGAATCTGGGAAAAATAAAGCGTTCCAGTGGTTTTACTCACATTTCAATGGTACAAACGGCCAGTATCGAGAATATTTGAAAAATCTCGTGTTCCAGCAGTGTTTTCTCAATTTCCTCGAAAATATCAGGCGAAATGAAGAATCTTGGAAAAATAAAGCGTTCCAGTGGTTTTACTTACATTTCAATGGTACAAACGGCCAGTATCGAGAATATTTGAAAAATCTCGTGTTCCAGCAGTGTTTTCTCAATTTCCTCGAATATATCAGGCGAAATGAAAAATCTTGATAAAATAAAGCGTTCCAGTGGTTTTACTCACATTTCAATGGTACAAACGGCCAGTATCGAGAATATTTGAAAAATCTCGTGTTCCAGCAGTGTTTTCTCAATTTCCTCGAAAATATCAGGCGAAATGAAAAATCTTGATAAAATAAAGCGTTCCAGTGGTTTTACTTACATTTCAATGGTACAAACGGCCAGTATCGAGAATATTTGAAAAATCTCGTGTTCCAGCAGTGTTTTCTCAATTTCCTCTAAAATATCAGGCGAAATGAAGAATCTTGATAAAATAAAGCGTTCCAGTGGTTTTACTTACATTTCAATGGTACAAACGGCTAGTATCGAGAATATTTGAAAAATCTCGTGTTCCAGCGGTGTTTTCTCAATTTCCTCGAAAATATCAGGCTAAATTAAGAATCTGGGAAAAATAAAGCGTTCCAGTGGTTTTACTCACATTTCAATGGTACAAACGGCCAGTATCGAGAATATTTGAAAAATCTCGTGTTCCAGCAGTGTTTTCTCAATTTCCTCTAAAATATCAGGCGAAATGAAGAATCTTGGAAAAATAAAGCGTTCCAGTGGTTTTACTTACATTTCAATGGTACAAACGGCCAGTATCGAGAATATTTGAAAAATCTCGTGTTCCAGCAGTGTTTTCTCAATTTCCTCTAAAATATCAGGCGAAATGAAGAATCTTGATAAAATAAAGCGTTCCAGTGGTTTTACTTACATTTCAATGGTACAAACGGCTAGTATCGAGAATATTTGAAAAATCTCGTGTTCCAGCAGTGTTTTCTCAATTTCCTCGAAAATATCAGGCGAAATGAAGAATCTTGGTAAAATAAAGCGTTCCAGTGGTTTTACTTACATTTCAATGGTACAAACGGCCAGTATCGAGAATATTTGAAAAATCTCGTGTTCCAGCAGTGTTTTCTCAATTTCCTCGAAAAAATCAGTCTAAATGAAGAATCTTGATAAAATAAAGCGTTCCAGTGGTTTTACTTACATTTCAATGGTACAAACGGCCAGTATCGAGAATATTTGAAAAATCTCGTGTTCCAGCAGTGTTTTCTCAATTTCCTCGAAAATATCAGGCGAAATGAAGAATCTTGATAAAATAAAGCGTTCCAGTGGTTTTACTCACATTTCAATGGTACAAACGGCCAGTATCGAGAATATTTGAAAAATCTCGTGTTCCAGCAGTGTTTTCTCAATTTCCTCGAAAATATCAGGCTAAATGAAGAATCTGGGAAAAATAAAGCGTTCCAGTAGTTTTACTTACATTTCAATGGTACAAACGGCCAGTATCGAGAATATTTGAAAAATCTCGTGTTCCAGCAGTGTTTTCTCAATTTCCTCTAAAATATCAGGCGAAATGAAGAATCTTGATAAAATAAAGCGTTCCAGTCATTTTACTCACATTTCAATGGTACAAACGGCCAGTATAGAGAATATTTGAAAAATCTCGTGTTCCAGCAGTGTTTTCTCAATTTCCTCGAAAATATCAGGCGAAATGAAGAATCTTGGAAAAATAAATCGTTCCAGTGGTTTTACTTACATTTCAATGGTACAAACGGCCTGTATCGAGAATATTTGAAAAATCTCGTGTTCCAGCAGTGTTTTCTCAATTTCCTCGAAAATATCAGGCGAAATGAAGAATCTTGGAAAAATAAAGCGTTCCAGTGGTTTTACTTACATTTCAATGGTACAAACGGCCAGTATCGAGAATATTTGAAAAATCTCGTGTTCCAGCAGTGTTTTCTCAATTTCCTCTAAAATATCAGGCGAAATGAAGAATCTTGGAAAAATAAAGCGTTCCAGTGGTTTTACTTACATTTCAATGGTACAAACGGCCAGTATCGAGAATATTTGAAAAATCTCGTGTTCCAGCAGTGTTTTCTCAATTTCCTCGAAAAAATCAGTCTAAATGAAGAATCTGGGAAAAATAAAGCGTTCCAGTGGTTTTACTTACATTTCAATGGTACAAACGGCCAGTATCGAGAATATTTGAAAAATCTCGTGTTCCAGCAGTGTTTTCTCAATTTCCTCGAAAATATCAGGCGAAATGAAGAATCTTGATAAAATAAAGCGTTCCAGTGGTTTTACTTACATTTCAATGGTACAAACGGCCAGTATCGAGAATATTTGAAAAATCTCGTGTTCCAGCAGTGTTTTCTCAATTTCCTCTAAAATATCAGGCGAAATGAAGAATCTTGGAAAAATAAAGCGTTCCAGTGGTTTTACTTACATTTCAATGGTACAAACGGCTAGTATCGAGAATATTTGAAAAATCTCGTGTTCCAGCGGTGTTTTCTCAATTTCCTCGAAAATATCAGGCTAAATTAAGAATCTGGGAAAAATAAAGCGTTCCAGTGGTTTTACTCACATTTCAATGGTACAAACGGCCAGTATCGAGAATATTTGAAAAATCTCGTGTTCCAGCAGTGTTTTCTCAATTTCCTCTAAAATATCAGGCGAAATGAAGAATCTTGGAAAAATAAAGCGTTCCAGTGGTTTTACTTACATTTCAATGGTACAAACGGCCATTATCGAGAATATTTGAAAAATCTCGTGTTCCAGCAGTGTTTTCTCAATTTCCTCTCAAATATCAGGCGAAATGAAGAATCTTGATAAAATAAAGCGTTCCAGTGGTTTTACTTACATTTCAATGGTACAAACGGCTAGTATCGAGAATATTTGAAAAATCTCGTGTTCCAGCAGTGTTTTCTCAATTTCCTCGAAAATATCAGGCGAAATGAAGAATCTTGGAAAAATAAAGCGTTCCAGTGGTTTTACTTACATTTCAATGGTACAAACGGCCAGTATCGAGAATATTTGAAAAATCTCGTGTTCCAGCAGTGTTTTCTCAATTTCCTCTAAAATATCAGGCGAAATGAAGAATCTTGGAAAAATAAAGCGTTCCAGTGGTTTTACTTACATTTCAATGGTACAAACGGCCAGTATCGAGAATATTTGAAAAATCTCGTGTTCCAGCAGTGTTTTCTCAATTTCCTCGAAAAAATCAGTCTAAATGAAGAATCTTGATAAAATAAAGCGTTCCAGTGGTTTTACTTACATTTCAATGGTACAAACGGCCAGTATCGAGAATATTTGAAAAATCTCGTGTTCCAGCAGTGTTTTCTCAATTTCCTCTAAAATATCAGGCGAAATGAAGAATCTTGATAAAATAAAGCGTTCCAGTGGTTTTACTCACATTTCAATGGTACAAACGGCCAGTATCGAGAATATTTGAAAAATCTCGTGTTCCAGCAGTGTTTTCTCAATTTCCTCGAAAATATCAGGCGAAATGAAGAATCTTGGAAAAATAAAGCGTTCCAGTGGTTTTACTTACATTTCAATGGTACAAACGGCCAGTATCGAGAATATTTGAAAAATCTCGTGTTCCAGCAGTGTTTTCTCAATTTCCTCTAAAATATCAGGCGAAATGAAGAATCTTGATAAAATAAAGCGTTCCAGTGGTTTTACTCACATTTCAATGGTACAAACGGCCAGTATAGAGAATATTTGAAAAATCTCGTGTTCCAGCAGTGTTTTCTCAATTTCCTCTAAAATATCAGGCGAAATGAAGAATCTTGATAAAATAAAGCGTTCCAGTGGTTTTACTTACATTTCAATGGTACAAACGGCTAGTATCGAGAATATTTGAAAAATCTCGTGTTCCAGCAGTGTTTTCTCAATTTCCTCTAAAATATCAGGCGAAATGAAGAATCTTGATAAAATAAAGCGTTCCAGTGGTTTTACTCACATTTCAATGGTACAAACGGCCAGTATAGAGAATATTTGAAAAATCTCGTGTTCCAGCAGTGTTTTCTCAATTTCCTCTAAAATATCAGGCGAAATGAAGAATCTTGGAAAAATAAAGCGTTCCAGAGGTTTTACTTACATTTCAATGGTACAAACGGCCAGTATCGAGAATATTTGAAAAATCTCGTGTTCCAGCAGTGTTTTCTCAATTTCCTCTAAAATATCAGGCGAAATGAAGAATCTTGGAAAAATAAAGCGTTCCAGTGGTTTTACTTACATTTCAATGGTACAAACGGCCAGTATCGAGAATATTTGAAAAATCTCGTGTTCCAGCAGTGTTTTCTCAATTTCCTCGAAAAAATCAGTCTAAATGAAGAATCTGGGAAAAATAAAGCGTTCCAGTGGTTTTACTTACATTTCAATGGTACAAACGGCCAGTATCGAGAATATTTGAAAAATCTCGTGTTCCAGCAGTGTTTTCTCAATTTCCTCGAAAATATCAGGCGAAATGAAGAATCTTGATAAAATAAAGCGTTCCAGTGGTTTTACTTACATTTCAATGGTACAAACGGCCAGTATCGAGAATATTTGAAAATCTCGTGTTCCAGCAGTGTTTTCTCAATTTCCTCGAAAAAATCAGTCTAAATGAAGAATCTGGGAAAAATAAAGCGTTCCAGTGGTTTTACTTACATTTCAATGGTACAAACGACCAGTATCGAGAATATTTGAAAAATCTCGTGTTCCAGCAGTGTTTTCTCAATTTCCTCGAAAATATCAGGCGAAATGAAGAATCTTGATAAAATAAAGCGTTCCAGTGGTTTTACTTACATTTCAATGGTACAAACGGCCAGTATCGAGAATATTTGAAAAATATCGTGTTCCAGCTGTGTTTTCTCAATTTCCTCGAAAATATCAGGCTAAATGAAGAATCTGAGAAAAATAAAGCGTTCCAGTGGTTTTACTTACATTTCAATGGTACAAACGGCCAGTATCGAGAATATTTGAAAAATCTCGTGTTCCAGCAGTGTTTTCTCAATTTCCTCTAAAATATCAGGCGAAATGAAGAATCTTGGAAAAATAAAGCGTTCCAGTGGTTTTACTTACATTTCAATGGTACAAACGGCCAGTATCGAGAATATTTGAAAAATCTCGTGTTCCAGCAGTGTTTTCTCAATTTCCTCGAAAATATCAGGCGAAATGAAGAATCTTGGAAAAATAAATCGTTCCAGTGGTTTTACTTACATTTCAATGGTACAAACGGCCTGTATCGAGAATATTTGAAAAATCTCGTGTTCCAGCAGTGATTTCTCAATTTCCTCTACAATATCAGGCGAAATGAAGAATCTTGATAAAATAAAGCGTTCCAGTGGTTTTACTTACATTTCAATGGTACAAACGGCCAGTATCGAGAATATTTGAAAAATCTCGTGTTCCAGCAGTGTTTTCTCAATTTCCTCGAAAATACCAGGCGAAATGAAGAATCTTGATAAAATAAAGCGTTCCAGTGGTTTTACTCACATTTCAATGGTACAAACGGCCAGTATAGAGAATATTTGAAACATTTCGTGTTCCAGCAGTGTTTTCTCAATTTCCTCTAAAATATCAGGCGAAATGAAGAATCTTGATAAAATAAAGCGTTCCAGTGGTTTTACTCACATTTCAATGGTACAAACGGCCAGTATAGAGAATATTTGAAAAATCTCGTGTTCCAGCAGTGTTTTCTCAATTTCCTCTAAAATATCAGGCGAAATGAAGAATCTTGATAAAATAAAGCGTTCCAGTGGTTTTACTTACATTTCAATGGTACAAACGGCTAGTATCGAGAATATTTGAAAAATCTCGTGTTCCAGCAGTGTTTTCTCAATTTCCTCGAAAATATCAGGCGAAATGAAGAATCTTGGAAAAATAAAGCGTTCCAGTGGTTTTACTTACATTTCAATGGTACAAACGGCCAGTATCGAGAATATTTGAAAAATCTCGTGTTCCAGCAGTGTTTTCTCAATTTCCTCTAAAATATCAGGCGAAATGAAGAATCTTGGAAAAATAAAGCGTTCCAGTGGTTTTACTTACATTTCAATGGTACAAACGGCCAGTATCGAGAATATTTGAAAAATCTCGTGTTCCAGCAGTGTTTTCTCAGTTTCCTCGAAAAAATCAGACTAAATGAAGAATCTGGGAAAAATAAAGCGTTCCAGTGGTTTTACTTACATTTCAATGGTACAAACGGCCAGTATCGAGAATATTTGAAAAATCTCGTGTTCCAGCAGTGTTTTCTCAATTTCCTCGAAAATATCAGGCGAAATGAAGAATCTTGATAAAATAAAGCGTTCCAGTGGTTTTACTTACATTTCAATGGTACAAACGGCCAGTATCGAGAATATTTGAAAAATCTCGTGTTCCAGCAGTGTTTTCTCAATTTCCTCGAAAAAATCAGTCTAAATGAAGAATCTGGGAAAAATAAAGCGTTCCAGTGGTTTTACTTACATTTCAATGGTACAAACGACCAGTATCGAGAATATTTGAAAAATCTCGTGTTCCAGCAGTGTTTTCTCAATTTCCTCGAAAATATCAGGCGAAATGAAGAATCTTGATAAAATAAAGCGTTCCAGTGGTTTTACTTACATTTCAATGGTACAAACGGCCAGTATCGAGAATATTTGAAAAATATCGTGTTCCAGCAGTGTTTTCTCAATTTCCTCGAAAATATCAGGCTAAATGAAGAATCTGAGAAAAATAAAGCGTTCCAGTGGTTTTACTTACATTTCAATGGTACAAACGGCCAGTATCGAGAATATTTGAAAAATCTCGTGTTCCAGCAGTGTTTTCTCAATTTCCTCTAAAATATCAGGCGAAATGAAGAATCTTGGAAAAATAAAGCGTTCCAGTGGTTTTACTTACATTTCAATGGTACAAACGGCCAGTATCGAGAATATTTGAAAAATCTCGTGTTCCAGCAGTGTTTTCTCAATTTCCTCTAAAATATCAGGCGAAATGAAGAATCTTGGAAAAATAAATCGTTCCAGTGGTTTTACTTACATTTCAATGGTACAAACGGCCTGTATCGAGAATATTTGAAAAATCTCGTGTTCCAGCAGTGATTTCTCAATTTCCTCTACAATATCAGGCGAAATGAAGAATCTTGATAAAATAAAGCGTTCCAGTGGTTTTACTTACATTTCAATGGTACAAACGGCCAGTATCGAGAATATTTGAAAAATCTCGTGTTCCAGCAGTGTTTTCTCAATTTCCTCGAAAATACCAGGCGAAATGGAGAATCTTGATAAAATAAAGCGTTCCAGTGGTTTTACTCACATTTCAATGGTACAAACGGCCAGTATAGAGAATATTTGAAAAATCTCGTGTTCCAGCAGTGTTTTCTCAATTTCCTCGAAAATATAAGGTTAAATGAAGAATCTGGGAAAAATAAAGCGTTCCAGTGGTTTTACTTACATTTCAATGGTACAAACGGCCAGTATCGAGAATATTTGAAAAATCTCGTGTTCCAGCAGTGTTTTCTCAATTTCCTCGAAAATATCAGGCGAAATGAAGAATCTTGATAAAATAAAGCGTTCCAGTGGTTTTACTTACATTTCAATGGTACAAACGGCCAGTATCGAGAATATTTGAAAAATCTCGTGTTCCAGCAGTGTTTTCTCAATTTCCTCTAAAATATCAGGCGAAATGAAGAATCTTGGAAAAATAAATCGTTCCAGTGGTTTTACTTACATTTCAATGGTACAAACGGCCTGTATCGAGAATATTTGAAAAATCTCGTGTTCCAGCAGTGATTTCTCAATTTCCTCTACAATATCAGGCGAAATGAAGAATCTTGATAAAATAAAGCGTTCCAGTGGTTTTACTTACATTTCAATGGTACAAACGGCCAGTATCGAGAATATTTGAAAAATCTCGTGTTCCAGCAGTGTTTTCTCAATTTCCTCGAAAATACCAGGCGAAATGAAGAATCTTGATAAAATAAAGCGTTCCAGTGGTTTTACTCACATTTCAATGGTACAAACGGCCAGTATCGAGAATATTTGAAAAATCTCGTGTTCCAGCAGTGTTTTCTCAATTTCCTCGAAAATATCAGGCGAAATGAAGAATCTTGATAAAATAAAGCGTTCCAGTGGTTTTACTTACATTTCAATGGTACAAACGGCCAGTATCGAGAATATTTGAAAAATCTCGTGTTCCAGCAGTGTTTTCTCAATTTCCTCGAAAATATCAGGCGAAATGAAGAATCTTGATAAAATAAAGCGTTCCAGTGGTTTTACTTACATTTCAATGGTACAAACGGCCAGTATCGAGAATATTTGAAAAATCTCGTGTTCCAGCAGTGTTTTCTCAATTTCCTCTAAAATATCAGGCGAAATGAAGAATCTTGGAAAAATAAAGCGTTCCAGTGGTTTTACTTACATTTCAATGGTACAAACGACAGTATCGAGAGTATTTGAAAAATCTCGTGTTCCAGCAGTGTTTTCTCAATTTCTCTAAAATATCAGGCGAAATGAAGAATCTTGGAAAAATAAAGCGTTCCAGTGGTTTTACTTACATTTCAATGGTACAAACGGCCAGTATCGAGAATATTTGAAAAATCTCGTGTTCCAGCAGTGTTTTCTCAATTTCCTCGAAAATATCAGGCGAAATGAAGAATCTTGGAAAAATAAAGCGTTCCAGTGGTTTTACTTACATTTCAATGGTACAAACGGCCAGTATCGAGAATATTTGAAAAATCTCGTGTTCCAGCAGTGTTTTCTCAATTTCCTCGAAAAAATCAGTCTAAATGAAGAATCTGGGAAAAATAAAGCGTTCCAGTGGTTTTACTTACATTTCAATGGTACAAACGACCAGTATCGAGAATATTTGAAAAATCTCGTGTTCCAGCAGTGTTTTCTCAATTTCCTCGAAAATATCAGGCGAAATGAAGAATCTTGATAAAATAAAGCGTTCCAGTGGTTTTACTTACATTTCAATGGTACAAACGGCCAGTATCGAGAATATTTGAAAAATCTCGTGTTCCAGCAGTGTTTTCTCAATTTCCTCGAAAATATCAGGCGAAATGAAGAATCTTGATAAAATAAAGCGTTCCAGTGGTTTTACTTACATTTCAATGGTACAAACGGCCAGTATCGAGAATATTTGAAAAATCTCGTGTTCCAGCAGTGTTTTCTCAATTTCCTCGAAAAAATCAGTCTAAATGAAGAATCTGGGAAAAATAAAGCGTTCCAGTGGTTTTACTTACATTTCAATGGTACAAACGGCCAGTATCGAGAATATTTGAAAAATCTCGTGTTCCAGCAGTGTTTTCTCAATTTCCTCGAAAATATCAGGCGAAATGAAGAATCTTGATAAAATAAAGCGTTCCAGTGGTTTTACTTACATTTCAATGGTACAAACGGCCAGTATCGAGAATATTTGAAAAATATCGTGTTCCAGCAGTGTTTTCTCAATTTCCTCTACAATATCAGGCGAAATGAAGAATCTTCATAAAATAAAGCGTTCCAGTGGTTTTACTTACATTTCAATGGTACAAACGGCCAGTATCGAGAATATTTGAAAAATCTTGTGTTCCAGCAGTGTTTTCTCCAATTTCCTCTAAAATATCAGGCGAAATGAAGAATCTTGGAAAAATAAAGCGTTCCAGTGGTTTTACTTACATTTCAATGGTACAAACGGCCAGTATCGAGAATATTTGAAAAATCTCGTGTTCCAGCAGTGTTTTCTCAATTTCCTCTAAAATATCAGGCGAAATGAAGAATCTTGGAAAAATAAATCGTTCCAGTGGTTTTACTTACATTTCAATGGTACAAACGGCCTGTATCGAGAATATTTGAAAAATCTCGTGTTCCAGCAGTGATTTCTCAATTTCCTCTACAATATCAGGCGAAATGAAGAATCTTGATAAAATAAGCGTTCCAGTGGTTTTACTTACATTTCAATGGTACAAACGGCCAGTATCGAGAATATTTGAAAAATCTCGTGTTCCAGCAGTGTTTTCTCAATCTCCTCGAAAATACCAGGCGAAATGAAGAATCTTGATAAAATAAAGCGTTCCAGTGGTTTTACTCACATTTCAATGGTACAAACGGCCAGTATAGAGAATATTTGAAAAATCTCGTGTTCCAGCAGTGTTTTCTCAATTTCCTCGAAAATATCAGGTGTAATGAAGAATCTGGGAAAAATAAAGCGTTCCAGTGGTTTTACTTACATTTCAATGGTACAAACGGCCAGTATCGAGAATATTGAAAAATCTCGTGTTCCAGCAGTGTTTTCTCAATTTCCTCGAAATTATCAGGCGA
>CAXAQU010000059.1:0-35036 GCA_963971155.1 Anthrax anthrax | reverse complement strand
TGGAACACGAGATTTTTCAAATATTATCGATACTGGCCGTTTGTACCATTGAAATGTAAGTAAAACCACTGGAACGCTTTATTTTTCCAAGATTCTTCATTTCGCCCGATAGAAATTGAGAAAACACTGCTGGAACAGGAGATTTTTCAAATATTATCGATACTGGCCGTTTGTACCATTGAAATGTAAGTAAAACCACTGGAATTATCAAATATTATCGATACTGGCCGTTTGTACCATTGAAATGTAAGTAAAACCACTGGAACGCCTTATTTTTCCAAGATTCTTCATTTCGCCTGATATTTTAGAGGAAATTGAGAAAACACTGCTAGAACACGAGATTTTTCAAATAGTCTCGATATTGGCCGTTTGTACCATTGAAATGTAAGTAAAACCTCTGGAACGCCTTATATTTCCAAGATTCTTCATTTCGCCTGATATTTTAGAGGAAATTGAGAAAACACTGCTAGAACACGAGATTTTTCAAATAGTCTCGATACTGGCCGTTTGTACCATTGAAATGTAAGTAAAACCACTGAAACGCCTTATTTTTCCAAGATTCTTCATTTCGCCTGATATTTTAGAGGAAATTGAGAAAACACTGCTAGAACACGAGATTTTTCAAATAGTCTCGATACTGGCCGTTTGTACCATTGAAATGTAAGTAAAACCTCTGGAACGCCTTATGTTTCCAAGATTCTTCATTTCGCCTGATATTTTAGAGGAAATTGAGAAAACACTGCTAGAACACGAGATTTTTCAAATAGTCTCGATACTGGCCGTTTGTACCATTGAAATGTAAGTAAAACCTCTGGAACGCCTTATATTTCCAAGATTCTTTATTTCGCCTGACATTTTAGAGGAAATTGAGAAAACACTGCTGGAACACGAGATTTTTCAAATATTATCGATACTGGCCGTTTGTACCATTGAAATGTAAGTAAAACCACTGGAACGCCTTATTTTTCCAAGATTCTTCATTTCGCCTGATAGAAATTGAGAAAACACTGCTGGAACACAAGATTTTTCAAATATTATCGATACTGGCCGTTTGTACCATTGAAATGTAAGTAAAACCACTGGAACGCTTTATTTTTCCAAGATTCTTTATTTCGGCTGACATTTTAGAGGAAATTGAGAAAACACTGCTGGAACACGAGATTTTTCAAATATTATCGATACTGGCCGTTTCTACATTGAAATGTAAGTAAAACTACTGGAACGCTTTATTTTTCCAAGATTCTTTATTTCGGCTGACATTTTAGAGGAAATTGAGAAAACACTGCTGGAACACGAGATTTTTCAAATATTATCGATACTGGCCGTTTCTACCATTGAAATGTAAGTAAAACTACTGGAACGCTTTATTTTTCCAAGATTCTTTATTTCGGCTGACATTTTAGAGGAAATTGAGAAAACACTGCTGGAACACGAGATTTTTCAAATATTCTCGATACTGGCCGTTTGTACCATTGAAATGTAAGTAAAACCACTGGAACGCCTTATTTTTCCAAGATTCTTCATTTCGCCTGATATTTTAGAGGAAATTGAGAAAACACTGCTGGAACACGAGATTTTTCAAATATTCTTAATACTGGTCGTTTGTACCATTGAAATGTAAGTAAAACCTCTGGAACGCCTTATATTTCCAAGATTCTTTATTTCGCCTGACATTTTAGAGGAAATTGAGAAAACACTGCTGGAACACGAGATTTTTCAAATATTATCGATACTGGCCGTTTGTACCATTGAAATGTAAGTAAAACCACTGGAACGCTTTATTTTTCCAAGATTCTTCATTTCGCCTGATAGAAATTGAGAAAACACTGCTGGAACACGAGATTTTTCAAATATTATCGATACTGGCCGTTTGTACCATTGAAATGTAAGTAAAACCACTGGAACGCTTTATTTTTCCAAGATTCTTTATTTCGGCTGACATTTTAGAGGAAATTGAGAAAACACTGCTGGAACAGGAGATTTTTCAAATATTATCGATACTGGCCGTTTGTACCATTGAAATGTAAGTAAAACCACTGGAATTATCAAATATTATCGATACTGGCCGTTTGTACCATTGAAATGTAAGTAAAACCACTGGAACGCTTTATTTTATCAAGATTCTTTATTTCGCCTGACATTTTAGAGGAAATTGAGAAAACACTGCTGGAACACAAGATTTTTCAAATATTATCGATACTGGTCGTTTGTACCATTGAAATGTAAGTACAACCTCTGGAACGCCTTATATTTCCGAGATTCTTCAATTCGCCTGATATTTTAGAGGAAATTGAGAAAACACTGCTAGAACACGAGATTTTTCAAATAGTCTCGATACTGGCCGTTTGTACCATTGAAATGTAAGTACAACCTCTGGAACGCCTTATATTTCCGAGATTCTTCAATTCGCCTGATATTTTAGAGGAAATTGAGAAAACACTGCTGGAACACAAGATTTTTCAAATATTATCGATACTGGCCGTTTGTACCATTGAAATGTAAGTAAAACTACTGGAACGCTTTATTTTTCCAAGATTCTTTATTTCGGCTGACATTTTAGAGGAAATTGAGAAAACACTGCTGGAACACGAGATTTTTCAAATATTATCGATACTGGCCGTTTGTACCATTGAAATGTAAGTAAAACCACTGGAACGCCTTATTTTTCCAAGATTCTTCATTTCGGCTGTTATTTTAGAGGAAATTGAGAAAACACTGCTAGAACACGAGATTTTTCAAATATTCTCTATACTGGCCGTTTGTACCATTGAAATGTAAGTAAAACCACTGGAACGCCTTATTTTTCCAAGATTCTTCATTTCGCCTGATATTTTAGAGGAAATTGAGAAAACACTGCTGGAACAGGAGATTTTTCAAATATTATCGATACTGGCCGTTTGTACCATTGAAATGTAAGTAAAACCACTGGAATTATCAAATATTATCGATACTGGCCGTTTGTACCATTGAAATGTAAGTAAAACCACTGGAACGCTTTATTTTATCAAGATTCTTTATTTCGCCTGACATTTTAGAGGAAATTGAGAAAACACTGCTGGAACACAAGATTTTTCAAATATTATCGATACTGGTCGTTTGTACCATTGAAATGTAAGTACAACCTCTGGAACGCCTTATATTTCCGAGATTCTTCAATTCGCCTGATATTTTAGAGGAAATTGAGAAAACACTGCTAGAACACGAGATTTTTCAAATAGTCTCGATACTGGCCGTTTGTACCATTGAAATGTAAGTAAAACCACTGGAACGCCTTATTTTTCCAAGATTCTTCATTTCGCCTGATATTTTAGAGGAAATTGAGAAAACACTGCTGGAACACAAGATTTTTCAAATATTATCGATACTGGCCGTTTGTACCATTGAAATGTAAGTAAAACTACTGGAACGCTTTATTTTTCCAAGATTCTTTATTTCGGCTGACATTTTAGAGGAAATTGAGAAAACACTGCTGGAACACGAGATTTATCAAATATTATCGATACTGGCCGTTTCTACCATTGAAATGTAAGTAAAACCACTGGAACGCCTTATTTTTCCAAGATTCTTCATTTCGCCTGATATTTTAGAGGAAATTGAGAAAACACTGCTGGAACACGAGATTTTTCAAATATTCTCGATACTGGCCGTTTGTACCATTGAAATGTAAGTAAAACCACTGGAACGCCTTATTTTTCCAAGATTCTTCATTTCGCCTGATATTTTAGAGGAAATTGAGAAAACACTGCTAGAACACGAGATTTTTCAAATAGTCTCGATACTGGCTGTTTGTACCATTGAAATGTAAGTAAAACCTCTGGAACGCCTTATATTTCCAAGATTCTTCATTTCGCCCGATATTTTAGAGGAAATTGAGAAAACACTGCTAGAACACGAGATTTTTCAAATAGTCTCGATACTGGCCGTTTGTACCATTGAAATGTAAGTAAAACCACTGAAACGCCTTATTTTTCCAAGATTCTTCATTTCGCCATTGAAATGTAAGTAAAACCACTGGAACGCTTTATTTTTCCAAGATTCTTCATTTCGCCCGATAGAAATTGAGAAAACACTGCTGGAACAGGAGATTTTTCAAATATTATCGATACTGGCCGTTTGTACCATTGAAATGTAAGTAAAACCACTGGAATTATCAAATATTATCGATACTGGCCGTTTGTACCATTGAAATGTAAGTAAAACCACTGGAACGCCTTATTTTTCCAAGATTCTTCATTTCGCCTGATATTTTAGAGGAAATTGAGAAAACACTGCTGGAACACGAGATTTTTCAAATATTCTCGATACTGGCCGTTTGTACCATTGAAATGTAAGTAAAACCACTGGAACGCCTTATTTTTCCAAGATTCTTCATTTCGCCTGATATTTTAGAGGAAATTGAGAAAACACTGCTAGAACACGAGATTTTTCAAATAGTCTCGATACTGGCTGTTTGTACCATTGAAATGTAAGTAAAACCTCTGGAACGCCTTATATTTCCAAGATTCTTCATTTCGCCCGATATTTTAGAGGAAATTGAGAAAACACTGCTAGAACACGAGATTTTTCAAATAGTCTCGATACTGGCCGTTTGTACCATTGAAATGTAAGTAAAACCACTGAAACGCCTTATTTTTCCAAGATTCTTCATTTCGCCTGATATTTTAGAGGAAATTGAGAAAACACTGCTGGAACACGAGATTTTTCAAATATTCTCAATACTGGTCGTTTGTACCATTGAAATGTAAGTAAAACCACTGGAACGCTGTATTTTATCAAGATTCTTCATTTCGCCTGATATTTTAGAGGAAATTGTGAAAACACTGCTGGAACACAAGATTTTTCAAATATTATCGATAATGGCCGTTTGTACCATTGAAATGTAAGTAAAACCACTGGAACGCTTTATTTTATCAAGATTCTTTATTTCGCCTGATATTTTAGAGGAAATTGAGAAAACACTGCTGGAACACAAGATTTTTCAAATAGTCTCGATACTGGCCGTTTGTACCATTGAAATGTAAGTAAAACCACTGGAACGCTTTATTTTATCAAGATTCTTCATTTCGCCTGATATTTTTGAGGAAATTGAGAAAACACTGCTAGAACACGAGATTTTTCAAATAGTCTCGATACTGGCCGTTTGTACCATTGAAATGTAAGTACAACCTCTGGAACGCCTTATATTTCCGAGATTCTTCAATTCGCCTGATATTTTAGAGGAAATTGAGAAAACACTGCTGGAACACAAGATTTTTCAAATAGTCTCGATACTGGCCGTTTGTACCATTGAAATGTAAGTAAAACCACTGGAACACTTTATTTTATCAAGATTCTTTATTTCGCCTGATATTTTAGAGGAAATTGAG
Organism: Anthrax anthrax; assembly: GCA_963971155.1. Classification (NCBI taxonomy): domain Eukaryota; kingdom Metazoa; phylum Arthropoda; class Insecta; order Diptera; family Bombyliidae; genus Anthrax; species Anthrax anthrax. The sequence continues at coordinate 29,670 of CAXAQU010000059.1, read as the reverse complement.
AAAACACTGCTGGAACACGAGATTTTTCAAATATTCTCGATACTGGCCGTTTGTACCATTGAAATGTAAGTAAAACCACTGGAACGCCTTATTTTTCCAAGATTCTTCATTTCGGCTGATATTTTAGAGGAAATTGAGAAAACACTGCTAGAACACGAGATTTTTCAAATAGTCTTGATACTGGCCGTTTGTACCATTGAAATGTAAGTAAAACCTCTGGAACGCCTTATATTTCCAAGATTCTTCATTTCGCCTGATATTTTAGAGGAAATTGAGAAAACACTGCTAGAACACGAGATTTTTCAAATATTATCGATACTGGCCGTTTGTACCATTGAAATGTAAGTAAAACCACTGGAATTATCAAATATTATCGATACTGGCCGTTTGTACCATTGAAATGTAAGTAAAACCACTGGAACGCTTTATTTTATCAAGATTCTTTATTTCGCCTGACATTTTAGAGGAAATTGAGAAAACACTGCTGGAACACAAGATTTTTCAAATATTATCGATACTGGTCGTTTGTACCATTGAAATGTAAGTACAACCTCTGGAACGCCTTATATTTCCGAGATTCTTCAATTCGCCTGATATTTTAGAGGAAATTGAGAAAACACTGCTAGAACACGAGATTTTTCAAATAGTCTCGATACTGGCCGTTTGTACCATTGAAATGTAAGTACAACCTCTGGAACGCCTTATATTTCCGAGATTCTTCAATTCGCCTGATATTTTAGAGGAAATTGAGAAAACACTGCTGGAACACAAGATTTTTCAAATATTATCGATACAGGCCGTTTGTACCATTGAAATGTAAGTAAAACTACTGGAACGCTTTATTTTTCCAAGATTCTTTATTTCGGCTGACATTTTAGAGGAAATTGAGAAAACACTGCTGGAACACGAGATTTTTCAAATATTATCGATACTGGCCGTTTGTACCATTGAAATGTAAGTAAAACCACTGGAACGCCTTATTTTTCCAAGATTCTTCATTTCGGCTGTTATTTTAGAGGAAATTGAGAAAACACTGCTAGAACACGAGATTTTTCAAATATTCTCTATACTGGCCGTTTGTACCATTGAAATGTAAGTAAAACCACTGGAACGCCTTATTTTTCCAAGATTCTTCATTTCGCCTGATATTTTAGAGGAAATTGAGAAAACACTGCTGGAACAGGAGATTTTTCAAATATTATCGATACTGGCCGTTTGTACCATTGAAATGTAAGTAAAACCACTGGAATTATCAAATATTATCGATACTGGCCGTTTGTACCATTGAAATGTAAGTAAAACCACTGGAACGCTTTATTTTATCAAGATTCTTTATTTCGCCTGACATTTTAGAGGAAATTGAGAAAACACTGCTGGAACACAAGATTTTTCAAATATTATCGATACTGGTCGTTTGTACCATTGAAATGTAAGTACAACCTCTGGAACGCCTTATATTTCCGAGATTCTTCAATTCGCCTGATATTTTAGAGGAAATTGAGAAAACACTGCTAGAACACGAGATTTTTCAAATAGTCTCGATACTGGCCGTTTGTACCATTGAAATGTAAGTAAAACCACTGGAACGCCTTATTTTTCCAAGATTCTTCATTTCGCCTGATATTTTAGAGGAAATTGAGAAAACACTGCTGGAACACAAGATTTTTCAAATATTATCGATACTGGCCGTTTGTACCATTGAAATGTAAGTAAAACTACTGGAACGCTTTATTTTTCCAAGATTCTTTATTTCGGCTGACATTTTAGAGGAAATTGAGAAAACACTGCTGGAACACGAGATTTATCAAATATTATCGATACTGGCCGTTTCTACCATTGAAATGTAAGTAAAACCACTGGAACGCCTTATTTTTCCAAGATTCTTCATTTCGCCTGATATTTTAGAGGAAATTGAGAAAACACTGCTGGAACACGAGATTTTTCAAATATTCTCGATACTGGCCGTTTGTACCATTGAAATGTAAGTAAAACCACTGGAACGCCTTATTTTTCCAAGATTCTTCATTTCGCCTGATATTTTAGAGGAAATTGAGAAAACACTGCTAGAACACGAGATTTTTCAAATAGTCTCGATACTGGCTGTTTGTACCATTGAAATGTAAGTAAAACCTCTGGAACGCCTTATATTTCCAAGATTCTTCATTTCGCCCGATATTTTAGAGGAAATTGAGAAAACACTGCTAGAACACGAGATTTTTCAAATAGTCTCGATACTGGCCGTTTGTACCATTGAAATGTAAGTAAAACCACTGAAACGCCTTATTTTTCCAAGATTCTTCATTTCGCCTGATATTTTAGAGGAAATTGAGAAAACACTGCTGGAACACGAGATTTTTCAAATATTCTCAATACTGGTCGTTTGTACCATTGAAATGTAAGTAAAACCACTGGAACGCTGTATTTTATCAAGATTCTTCATTTCGCCTGATATTTTAGAGGAAATTGTGAAAACACTGCTGGAACACAAGATTTTTCAAATATTATCGATAATGGCCGTTTGTACCATTGAAATGTAAGTAAAACCACTGGAACGCTTTATTTTATCAAGATTCTTTATTTCGCCTGATATTTTAGAGGAAATTGAGAAAACACTGCTGGAACACGAGATTTTTCAAATATTCTCGATACTGGTCGTTTGTACCATTGAAATGTAAGTAAAACCACTGGAACGCCTTATTTTTCCAAGATTCTTCATTTCGCCTGATATTTTAGAGGAAATTGAGAAAACACTGCTGGAACACAAGATTTTTCAAATATTATCGATACTGGTCGTTTGTACCATTGAAATGTAAGTACAACCTCTGGAACGCCTTATATTTCCGAGATTCTTCAATTCGCCTGATATTTTAGAGGAAATTGAGAAAACACTGCTAGAACACGAGATTTTTCAAATAGTCTCGATACTGGCCGTTTGTACCATTGAAATGTAAGTAAAACCACTGGAACGCCTTATTTTTCCAAGATTCTTCATTTCGCCTGATATTTTAGAGGAAATTGAGAAAACACTGCTGGAACACAAGATTTTTCAAATATTATCGATACTGGCCGTTTGTACCATTGAAATGTAAGTAAAACTACTGGAACGCTTTATTTTTCCAAGATTCTTTATTTCGGCTGACATTTTAGAGGAAATTGAGAAAACACTGCTGGAACACGAGATTTATCAAATATTATCGATACTGGCCGTTTCTACCATTGAAATGTAAGTAAAACCACTGGAACGCCTTATTTTTCCAAGATTCTTCATTTCGCCTGATATTTTAGAGGAAATTGAGAAAACACTGCTGGAACACGAGATTTTTCAAATATTCTCGATACTGGCCGTTTGTACCATTGAAATGTAAGTAAAACCACTGGAACGCCTTATTTTTCCAAGATTCTTCATTTCGCCTGATATTTTAGAGGAAATTGAGAAAACACTGCTAGAACACGAGATTTTTCAAATAGTCTCGATACTGGCTGTTTGTACCATTGAAATGTAAGTAAAACCTCTGGAACGCCTTATATTTCCAAGATTCTTCATTTCGCCCGATATTTTAGAGGAAATTGAGAAAACACTGCTAGAACACGAGATTTTTCAAATAGTCTCGATACTGGCCGTTTGTACCATTGAAATGTAAGTAAAACCACTGAAACGCCTTATTTTTCCAAGATTCTTCATTTCGCCTGATATTTTAGAGGAAATTGAGAAAACACTGCTGGAACACGAGATTTTTCAAATATTCTCAATACTGGTCGTTTGTACCATTGAAATGTAAGTAAAACCACTGGAACGCTGTATTTTATCAAGATTCTTCATTTCGCCTGATATTTTAGAGGAAATTGTGAAAACACTGCTGGAACACAAGATTTTTCAAATATTATCGATAATGGCCGTTTGTACCATTGAAATGTAAGTAAAACCACTGGAACGCTTTATTTTATCAAGATTCTTTATTTCGCCTGATATTTTAGAGGAAATTGAGAAAACACTGCTGGAACACAAGATTTTTCAAATAGTCTCGATACTGGCCGTTTGTACCATTGAAATGTAAGTAAAACCACTGGAACGCTTTATTTTATCAAGATTCTTCATTTCGCCTGATATTTTTGAGGAAATTGAGAAAACACTGCTAGAACACGAGATTATTCAAATAGTCTCGATACTGGCCGTTTGTACCATTGAAATGTAAGTAAAACCACTGGAACGCCTTATTTTTCCAAGATTCTTCATTTCGACTGATATTTTAGAGGAAATTGAGAAAACACTACTGGAACAGGAGATTTTTCAAATATTATCGATACTGGCCGTTTGTACCATTGAAATGTAAGTAAAACCACTGGAACGCCTTATTTTTCCAAGATTCTTCATTTCGCCTGATATTTTAGAGGAAATTGAGAAAACACTGCTGGAACACGAGATTTTTCAAATATTCTTAATACTGGTCGTTTGTACCATTGAAATGTAAGTAAAACCACTGAAACGCCTTATTTTTCCAAGATTCTTCATTTCGCCTGATATTTTAGAGGAAATTGAGAAAACACTGCTAGAACACGAGATTTTTCAAATAGTCTCGATACTGGCCGTTTGTACCATTGAAATGTAAGTAAAACCACTGGAACACTTTATTTTATCAAGATTCTTTATTTCGCCTGATATTTTAGAGGAAATTGAGAAAACACTGCTGGAACACGAGATTTTTCAAATATTCTCGATACTGGCCGTTTGTACCATTGAAATGTAAGTAAAACCACTGGAACGCCTTATTTTTCCAAGATTCTTCATTTCGGCTGATATTTTAGAGGAAATTGAGAAAACACTGCTAGAACACGAGATTTTTCAAATAGTCTTGATACTGGCCGTTTGTACCATTGAAATGTAAGTAAAACCTCTGGAACGCCTTATATTTCCAAGATTCTTCATTTCGCCTGATATTTTAGAGGAAATTGAGAAAACACTGCTAGAACACGAGATTTTTCAAATAGTCTCGATACTGGCCGTTTGTACCATTGAAATGTAAGTAAAACCACTGGAACGCCTTATTTTTCCAAGATTCTTCATTTCGGCTGATATTTTAGAGGAAATTGAGAAAACACTGCTAGAACACGAGATTTTTCAAATAGTCTTGATACTGGCCGTTTGTACCATTGAAATGTAAGTAAAACCTCTGGAACGCCTTATATTTCCAAGATTCTTCATTTCGCCTGATATTTTAGAGGAAATTGAGAAAACACTGCTAGAACACGAGATTTTTCAAATAGTCTCGATACTGGCCGTTTGTACCATTGAAATGTAAGTAAAACCACTGGAACGCCTTATTTTTCCAAGATTCTTCATTTCGCCTGATATTTTAGAGGAAATTGAGAAAACACTGCTGGAACACGAGATTTTTCAAATATTCTCAATACTGGTCGTTTGTACCATTGAAATGTAAGTAAAACCTCTGGAACGCCTTATATTTCCAAGATTCTTCATTTCGCCTGATATTTTAGAGGAAATTGAGAAAACACTGCTAGAACACGAGATTTTTCAAATAGTCTCGATACTGGCCGTTTGTACCATTGAAATGTAAGTAAAACCACTGGAACACTTTATTTTATCAAGATTCTTTATTTCGCCTGATATTTTAGAGGAAATTGAGAAAACACTGCTGGAACACGAGATTTTTCAAATATTCTCGATACTGGCCGTTTGTACCATTGAAATGTAAGTAAAACCACTGGAACGCCTTATTTTTCCAAGATTCTTCATTTCGGCTGATATTTTAGAGGAAATTGAGAAAACACTGCTAGAACACGAGATTTTTCAAATAGTCTTGATACTGGCCGTTTGTACCATTGAAATGTAAGTAAAACCTCTGGAACGCCTTATATTTCCAAGATTCTTCATTTCGCCTGATATTTTAGAGGAAATTGAGAAAACACTGCTAGAACACGAGATTTTTCAAATAGTCTCGATACTGGCCGTTTGTACCATTGAAATGTAAGTAAAACCACTGGAACGCCTTATTTTTCCAAGATTCTTCATTTCGCCTGATATTTTAGAGGAAATTGAGAAAACACTGCTGGAACACGAGATTTTTCAAATATTCTCAATACTGGTCGTTTGTACCATTGAAATGTAAGTAAAACCTCTGGAACGCCTTATATTTCCAAGATTCTTTATTTCGCCTGACATTTTAGAGGAAATTGAGAAAACACTGCTGGAACACGAGATTTTTCAAATATTATCGATACTGGCCGTTTGTACCATTGAAATGTAAGTAAAACCACTGGAACGCTTTATTTTTCCAAGATTCTTCATTTCGCCCGATAGAAATTGAGAAAACACTGCTGGAACAGGAGATTTTTCAAATATTATCGATACTGGCCGTTTGTACCATTGAAATGTAAGTAAAACCACTGGAATTATCAAATATTATCGATACTGGCCGTTTGTACCATTGAAATGTAAGTAAAACCACTGGAACGCCTTATTTTTCCAAGATTCTTCATTTCGCCTGATATTTTAGAGGAAATTGAGAAAACACTGCTAGAACACGAGATTTTTCAAATAGTCTCGATACTGGCCGTTTGTACCATTGAAATGTAAGTAAAACCTCTGGAACGCCTTATATTTCCAAGATTCTTCATTTCGCCTGATATTTTAGAGGAAATTGAGAAAACACTGCTAGAACACGAGATTTTTCAAATAGTCTCGATACTGGCCGTTTGTACCATTGAAATGTAAGTAAAACCACTGAAACGCCTTATTTTTCCAAGATTCTTCATTTCGCCTGATATTTTAGAGGAAATTGAGAAAACACTGCTAGAACACGAGATTTTTCAAATAGTCTCGATACTGGCCGTTTGTACCATTGAAATGTAAGTAAAACCTCTGGAACGCCTTATATTTCCAAGATTCTTTATTTCGCCTGACATTTTAGAGGAAATTGAGAAAACACTGCTGGAACACGAGATTTTTCAAATATTATCGATACTGGCCGTTTGTACCATTGAAATGTAAGTAAAACCACTGGAACGCCTTATTTTTCCAAGATTCTTCATTTCGCCTGATAGAAATTGAGAAAACACTGCTGGAACACAAGATTTTTCAAATATTATCGATACTGGCCGTTTGTACCATTGAAATGTAAGTAAAACTACTGGAACGCTTTATTTTATCAAGAGTCTTTATTTCGCCTGATATTTTAGAGGAAATTGAGAAAACACTGCTGGAACACGAGATTTTTCAAATATTATCGATACTGGCCGTTTCTACATTGAAATGTAAGTAAAACTACTGGAACGCTTTATTTTTCCAAGATTCTTTATTTCGGCTGACATTTTAGAGGAAATTGAGAAAACACTGCTGGAACACGAGATTTTTCAAATATTATCGATACTGGCCGTTTCTACCATTGAAATGTAAGTAAAACTACTGGAACGCTTTATTTTTCCAAGATTCTTTATTTCGGCTGACATTTTAGAGGAAATTGAGAAAACACTGCTGGAACACGAGATTTTTCAAATATTCTCGATACTGGCCGTTTGTACCATTGAAATGTAAGTAAAACCACTGGAACGCCTTATTTTTCCAAGATTCTTCATTTCGCCTGATATTTTAGAGGAAATTGAGAAAACACTGCTGGAACACGAGATTTTTCAAATATTCTTAATACTGGTCGTTTGTACCATTGAAATGTAAGTAAAACCTCTGGAACGCCTTATATTTCCAAGATTCTTTATTTCGCCTGACATTTTAGAGGAAATTGAGAAAACACTGCTGGAACACGAGATTTTTCAAATATTATCGATACTGGCCGTTTGTACCATTGAAATGTAAGTAAAACCACTGGAACGCTTTATTTTTCCAAGATTCTTCATTTCGCCTGATAGAAATTGAGAAAACACTGCTGGAACACGAGATTTTTCAAATATTATCGATACTGGCCGTTTGTACCATTGAAATGTAAGTAAAACCACTGGAACGCTTTATTTTTCCAAGATTCTTTATTTCGGCTGACATTTTAGAGGAAATTGAGAAAACACTGCTGGAACACGAGATTTTTCGAATATTATCGATACTGGCCGTTTCTACCATTGAAATGTAAGTAAAACTACTGGAACGCTTTATTTTTCCAAGATTCTTTATTTCGGCTGACATTTTAGAGGAAATTGAGAAAACACTGCTGGAACACGAGATTTTTCAAATATTCTCGATACTGGTCGTTTGTACCATTGAAATGTAAGTAAAACCACTGGAACGCTTTATTTTATCAAGATTCTTTATTTCGCCTGATATTTTAGAGGAAATTGAGAAAACACTGCTGGAACACAAGATTTTTCAAATAGTCTCGATACTGGCCGTTTGTACCATTGAAATGTAGGTAAAACCACTGGAACGCTTTATTTTATCAAGATTCTTCATTTCGCCTGATATTTTTGAGGAAATTGAGAAAACACTGCTAGAACACGAGATTTTTCAAATAGTCTCGATACTGGCCGTTTGTACCATTGAAATGTAAGTAAAACCACTGGAACGCCTTATTTTTCCAAGATTCTTCATTTCGCCTGATATTTTAGAGGAAATTGAGAAAACACTGCTGGAACAGGAGATTTTTCAAATATTATCGATACTGGCCGTTTGTACCATTGAAATGTAAGTAAAACCTCTGGAACGCCTTATATTTCCAAGATTCTTCATTTCGCCTGATATTTTAGAGGAAATTGAGAAAACACTGCTAGAACACGAGATTTTTCAAATAGTCTCGATACTGGCCGTTTGTACCATTGAAATGTAAGTAAAACCACTGAAACGCCTTATTTTTCCAAGATTCTTCATATCGCCTGATATTTTAGAGGAAATTGAGAAAACACTGCTAGAACACGAGATTTTTCAAATAGTCTCGATACTGGCCGTTTGTACCATTGAAATGTAAGTAAAACCTCTGGAACGCCTTATGTTTCCAAGATTCTTCATTTCGCCTGATATTTTAGAGGAAATTGAGAAAACACTGCTGGAACACGAGATTTTTCAAATATTATCGATACTGGCCGTTTGTACCATTGAAATGTAAGTAAAACCACTGGAACGCCTTATTTTTCCAAGATTCTTCATTTTGCCTGATATATTAGAGGAAATTGAGAAAACACTGCTGGAACAGGAGATTTTTCAAATATTATCGATACTGGCCGTTTGTAACATTGAAATGTAAGTAAAACCACTGAAATTATCAAATATTATCGATACTGGTCGTTTGTACCATTGAATTGTAAGTAAAACCACTGGAACGCTTTATTTTATCAAGATTCTTTATTTCGCCTGATATTTTAGAGGAAATTGAGAAAACACTGCTGGAACACGAGATTTTTCAAATATTCTCGATACTGGCCGTTTGTACCATTGAAATGTAAATAAAACCACTGGAACGCCTTATTTTTCCAAGATTCTTCATTTCGGCTGATATTTTAGAGGAAATTGAGAAAACACTGCTAGAACACGAGATTTTTCAAATAGTCTCGATACTGGCCGTTTGTACCATTGAAATGTAAGTAAAACCACTGGAACGCTTTATTTTATCAAGATTCTTTATTTCGCCTGATATTTTAGAGGAAATTGAGAAAACACTGCTGGAACACGAGATTTTTCAAATATTCTCGATACTGGCCGTTTGTACCATTGAAATGTAAATAAAACCACTGGAACGCCTTATTTTTCCAAGATTCTTCATTTCGGCTGATATTTTAGAGGAAATTGAGAAAACACTGCTAGAACACGAGATTTTTCAAATAGTCTCGATACTGGCCGTTTGTACCATTGAAATGTAAGTAAAACCTCTGGAACGCCTTATATTTCCAAGATTCTTCATTTCGCCTGATATTTTAGAGGAAATTGAGAAAACACTGCTGGAACACGAGATTTTTCAAATATTATCGATACTGGCCGTTTGTACCATTAAAATGTAAGTAAAACCACTGGAACGCCTTATTTTTCCAAGATTCTTCATTTTGCCTGATATATTAGAGGAAATTGAGAAAACACTGCTGGAACAGGAGATTTTTCAAATATTATCGATACTGGCCGTTTGTAACATTGAAATGTAAGTAAAACCACTGAAATTATCAAATATTATCGATACTGGTCGTTTGTACCATTGAATTGTAAGTACAACCTCTGGAACGCCTTATATATCCGAGATTCTTCATTTCGCCTGAAATTTTAGAGGAAATTGAGAAAATACTGCTAGAACACGAGATTTTTCAAATAGTCTCGATACTGGCCGTTTGTACCATTGAAATGTAAGTAAAACCACTGGAACGCTTTATTTTATCAAGATTCTTTATTTCGCCTGATATTTTAGAGGAAATTGAGAAAACACTGCTGGAACACGAGATTTTTCAAATATTCTCGATACTGGCCGTTTGTACCATTGAAATGTAAATAAAACCACTGGAACGCCTTATTTTTCCAAGATTCTTCATTTCGGCTGATATTTTAGAGGAAATTGAGAAAACACTGCTAGAACACGAGATTTTTCAAATAGTCTCGATACTGGCCGTTTGTACCATTGAAATGTAAGTAAAACCTCTGGAACGCCTTATATTTCCAAGATTCTTCATTTCGCCTGATATTTTAGAGGAAATTGAGAAAACACTGCTAGAACACGAGATTTTTCAAATAGTCTCGATACTGGTCGTTTGTACCATTGAAATGTAAGTAAAACCACTGGAACGCCTTATTTTTCCAAGATTCTTCATTTCGCCTGATATTTTAGAGGAAATTGAGAAAACACTCCTGGAACACGAGATTTTTCAAATATTCTCAATACTGGTCGTTTGTACCATTGAAATGTAAGTAAAACCTCTGGAACGCCTTATATTTCCAAGATTCTTTATTTCGCCTGACATTTTAGAGGAAATTGAGAAAACACTGCTGGAACACGAGATTTTTCAAATATTATCGATACTGGCCGTTTGTACCATTGAAATGTAAGTAAAACCACTGGAACGCTTTATTTTTCCAAGATTCTTCATTTCGCCTGATAGACATTGAGAAAACACTGCTGGAACACGAGATTTTTCAAATATTATCGATACTGGCCGTTTGTACCATTGAAATGTAAGTAAAACCACTGGAACGCTTTATTTTTCCAAGATTCTTTATTTCGGCTGACATTTTAGAGGAAATTGAGAAAACACTGCTGGAACACGAGATTTTTCGAATATTATCGATACTGGCCGTTTCTACCATTGAAATGTAAGTAAAACTACTGGAACGCTTTATTTTTCCAAGATTCTTTATTTCGGCTGACATTTTAGAGGAAATTGAGAAAACACTGCTGGAACACGAGATTTTTCGAATATTATCGATACTGGCCGTTTCTACCATTGAAATGTAAGTAAAACCACTGGAACGCCTTATTTTTCCAAGATTCTTCATTTCGGCTGTTATTTTAGAGGAAATTGAGAAAACACTGCTAGAACACGAGATTTTTCAAATATTCTCTATACTGGCCGTTTGTACCATTGAAATGTAAGTAAAACCACTGGAACGCCTTATTTTTCCAAGATTCTTCATTTCGCCTGATATTTTAGAGGAAATTGAGAAAACACTGCTGGAACAGGAGATTTTTCAAATATTATCGATACTGGCCGTTTGTACCATTGAAATGTAAGTAAAACCACTGGAATTATCAAATATTATCGATACTGGCCGTTTGTACCATTGAAATGTAAGTAAAACCACTGGAACGCTTTATTTTATCAAGATTCTTTATTTCGCCTGACATTTTAGAGGAAATTGAGAAAACACTGCTGGAACACAAGATTTTTCAAATATTATCGATACTGGTCGTTTGTACCATTGAAATGTAAGTACAACCTCTGGAACGCCTTATATTTCCGAGATTCTTCAATTCGCCTGATATTTTAGAGGAAATTGAGAAAACACTGCTAGAACACGAGATTTTTCAAATAGTCTCGATACTGGCCGTTTGTACCATTGAAATGTAAGTAAAACCACTGGAACGCCTTATTTTTCCAAGATTCTTCATTTCGCCTGATATTTTAGAGGAAATTGAGAAAACACTGCTGGAACACAAGATTTTTCAAATATTATCGATACTGGCCGTTTGTACCATTGAAATGTAAGTAAAACTACTGGAACGCTTTATTTTTCCAAGATTCTTTATTTCGGCTGACATTTTAGAGGAAATTGAGAAAACACTGCTGGAACACGAGATTTATCAAATATTATCGATACTGGCCGTTTCTACCATTGAAATGTAAGTAAAACCACTGGAACGCCTTATTTTTCCAAGATTCTTCATTTCGCCTGATATTTTAGAGGAAATTGAGAAAACACTGCTGGAACACGAGATTTTTCAAATATTCTCGATACTGGCCGTTTGTACCATTGAAATGTAAGTAAAACCACTGGAACGCCTTATTTTTCCAAGATTCTTCATTTCGCCTGATATTTTAGAGGAAATTGAGAAAACACTGCTAGAACACGAGATTTTTCAAATAGTCTCGATACTGGCTGTTTGTACCATTGAAATGTAAGTAAAACCTCTGGAACGCCTTATATTTCCAAGATTCTTCATTTCGCCCGATATTTTAGAGGAAATTGAGAAAACACTGCTAGAACACGAGATTTTTCAAATAGTCTCGATACTGGCCGTTTGTACCATTGAAATGTAAGTAAAACCACTGAAACGCCTTATTTTTCCAAGATTCTTCATTTCGCCTGATATTTTAGAGGAAATTGAGAAAACACTGCTGGAACACGAGATTTTTCAAATATTCTCAATACTGGTCGTTTGTACCATTGAAATGTAAGTAAAACCACTGGAACGCTGTATTTTATCAAGATTCTTCATTTCGCCTGATATTTTAGAGGAAATTGTGAAAACACTGCTGGAACACAAGATTTTTCAAATATTATCGATAATGGCCGTTTGTACCATTGAAATGTAAGTAAAACCACTGGAACGCTTTATTTTATCAAGATTCTTTATTTCGCCTGATATTTTAGAGGAAATTGAGAAAACACTGCTGGAACACAAGATTTTTCAAATAGTCTCGATACTGGCCGTTTGTACCATTGAAATGTAAGTAAAACCACTGGAACGCTTTATTTTATCAAGATTCTTCATTTCGCCTGATATTTTTGAGGAAATTGAGAAAACACTGCTAGAACACGAGATTATTCAAATAGTCTCGATACTGGCCGTTTGTACCATTGAAATGTAAGTAAAACCACTGGAACGCCTTATTTTTCCAAGATTCTTCATTTCGACTGATATTTTAGAGGAAATTGAGAAAACACTACTGGAACAGGAGATTTTTCAAATATTATCGATACTGGCCGTTTGTACCATTGAAATGTAAGTAAAACCACTGGAACGCCTTATTTTTCCAAGATTCTTCATTTCGCCTGATATTTTAGAGGAAATTGAGAAAACACTGCTGGAACACGAGATTTTTCAAATATTCTTAATACTGGTCGTTTGTACCATTGAAATGTAAGTAAAACCTCTGGAACGCCTTATATTTCCAAGATTCTTTATTTCGCCTGACATTTTAGAGGAAATTGAGAAAACACTGCTGGAACAGGAGATTTTTCAAATATTATCGATACTGGCCGTTTGTAACATTGAAATGTAAGTAAAACCACTGGAATTATCAAATATTATCGATACTGGCCGTTTGTACCATTGAAATGTAAGTAAAACCACTGGAACGCCTTATTTTTCCAAGATTCTTCATTTCGCCTGATATTTTAGAGGAAATTGAGAAAACACTGCTGGAACACGAGATTTTTCAAATATTATCGATACTGGCCGTTTGTACCATTGAAATGTAAGTAAAACCACTGGAACGCTTTATTTTTCCAAGATTCTTCATTTCGCCCGATAGAAATTGAGAAAACACTGCTGGAACAGGAGATTTTTCAAATATTATCGATACTGGCCGTTTGTACCATTGAAATGTAAGTAAAACCACTGGAATTATCAAATATTATCGATACTGGCCGTTTGTACCATTGAAATGTAAGTAAAACCACTGGAACGCCTTATTTTTCCAAGATTCTTCATTTCGCCTGATATTTTAGAGGAAATTGAGAAAACACTGCTAGAACACGAGATTTTTCAAATAGTCTCGATACTGGCCGTTTGTACCATTGAAATGTAAGTAAAACCACTGGAACACTTTATTTTATCAAGATTCTTTATTTCGCCTGATATTTTAGAGGAAATTGAGAAAACACTGCTGGAACACGAGATTTTTCAAATATTCTCGATACTGGCCGTTTGTACCATTGAAATGTAAGTAAAACCACTGGAACGCCTTATTTTTCCAAGATTCTTCATTTCGGCTGATATTTTAGAGGAAATTGAGAAAACACTGCTAGAACACGAGATTTTTCAAATAGTCTTGATACTGGCCGTTTGTACCATTGAAATGTAAGTAAAACCTCTGGAACGCCTTATATTTCCAAGATTCTTCATTTCGCCTGATATTTTAGAGGAAATTGAGAAAACACTGCTAGAACACGAGATTTTTCAAATAGTCTCGATACTGGCCGTTTGTACCATTGAAATGTAAGTAAAACCACTGGAACGCCTTATTTTTCCAAGATTCTTCATTTCGCCTGATATTTTAGAGGAAATTGAGAAAACACTGCTGGAACACGAGATTTTTCAAATATTCTCAATACTGGTCGTTTGTACCATTGAAATGTAAGTAAAACCTCTGGAACGCCTTATATTTCCAAGATTCTTTATTTCGCCTGACATTTTAGAGGAAATTGAGAAAACACTGCTGGAACACGAGATTTTTCAAATATTATCGATACTGGCCGTTTGTACCATTGAAATGTAAGTAAAACCACTGGAACGCTTTATTTTTCCAAGATTCTTCATTTCGCCCGATAGAAATTGAGAAAACACTGCTGGAACAGGAGATTTTTCAAATATTATCGATACTGGCCGTTTGTACCATTGAAATGTAAGTAAAACCACTGGAATTATCAAATATTATCGATACTGGCCGTTTGTACCATTGAAATGTAAGTAAAACCACTGGAACGCCTTATTTTTCCAAGATTCTTCATTTCGCCTGATATTTTAGAGGAAATTGAGAAAACACTGCTAGAACACGAGATTTTTCAAATAGTCTCGATACTGGCCGTTTGTACCATTGAAATGTAAGTAAAACCTCTGGAACGCCTTATATTTCCAAGATTCTTCATTTCGCCTGATATTTTAGAGGAAATTGAGAAAACACTGCTAGAACACGAGATTTTTCAAATAGTCTCGATACTGGCCGTTTGTACCATTGAAATGTAAGTAAAACCACTGAAACGCCTTATTTTTCCAAGATTCTTCATTTCGCCTGATATTTTAGAGGAAATTGAGAAAACACTGCTAGAACACGAGATTTTTCAAATAGTCTCGATACTGGCCGTTTGTACCATTGAAATGTAAGTAAAACCTCTGGAACGCCTTATATTTCCAAGATTCTTTATTTCGCCTGACATTTTAGAGGAAATTGAGAAAACACTGCTGGAACACGAGATTTTTCAAATATTATCGATACTGGCCGTTTGTACCATTGAAATGTAAGTAAAACCACTGGAACGCCTTATTTTTCCAAGATTCTTCATTTCGCCTGATAGAAATTGAGAAAACACTGCTGCAACACAAGATTTTTCAAATATTATCGATACTGGCCGTTTGTACCATTGAAATGTAAGTAAAACTACTGGAACGCTTTATTTTATCAAGAGTCTTTATTTCGCCTGATATTTTAGAGGAAATTGAGAAAACACTGCTGGAACACGAGATTTTTCAAATATTATCGATACTGGCCGTTTCTACATTGAAATGTAAGTAAAACTACTGGAACGCTTTATTTTTCCAAGATTCTTTATTTCGGCTGACATTTTAGAGGAAATTGAGAAAACACTGCTGGAACACGAGATTTTTCAAATATTATCGATACTGGCCGTTTCTACCATTGAAATGTAAGTAAAACTACTGGAACGCTTTATTTTTCCAAGATTCTTTATTTCGGCTGACATTTTAGAGGAAATTGAGAAAACACTGCTGGAACACGAGATTTTTCAAATATTCTCGATACTGGCCGTTTGTACCATTGAAATGTAAGTAAAACCACTGGAACGCCTTATTTTTCCAAGATTCTTCATTTCGCCTGATATTTTAGAGGAAATTGAGAAAACACTGCTGGAACACGAGATTTTTCAAATATTCTTAATACTGGTCGTTTGTACCATTGAAATGTAAGTAAAACCTCTGGAACGCCTTATATTTCCAAGATTCTTTATTTCGCCTGACATTTTAGAGGAAATTGAGAAAACACTGCTGGAACACGAGATTTTTCAAATATTATCGATACTGGCCGTTTGTACCATTGAAATGTAAGTAAAACCACTGGAACGCCTTATTTTTCCAAGATTCTTCATTTCGCCTGATAGAAATTGAGAAAACACTGCTGGAACACGAGATTTTTCAAATATTATCGATACTGGCCGTTTGTACCATTGAAATGTAAGTAAAACCACTGGAACGCTTTATTTTTCCAAGATTCTTTATTTCGGCTGACATTTTAGAGGAAATTGAGAAAATACTGCTGGAACACGAGATTTTTCAAATATTATCGATACTGGCCGTTTCTACCATTGAAATGTAAGTAAAACTACTGGAACGCTTTATTTTTCCAAGATTCTTTATTTCGGCTGACATTTTAGAGGAAATTGAGAAAACACTGCTGGAACACGAGATTTTTCAAATATTCTCGATACTGGTCGTTTGTACCATTGAAATGTAAGTAAAACCACTGGAACGCTTTATTTTATCAAGATTCTTTATTTCGCCTGATATTTTAGAGGAAATTGAGAAAACACTGCTGGAACACAAGATTTTTCAAATAGTCTCGATACTGGCCGTTTGTACCATTGAAATGTAGGTAAAACCACTGGAACGCTTTATTTTATCAAGATTCTTCATTTCGCCTGATATTTTTGAGGAAATTGAGAAAACACTGCTAGAACACGAGATTTTTCAAATAGTCTCGATACTGGCCGTTTGTACCATTGAAATGTAAGTAAAACCACTGGAACGCCTTATTTTTCCAAGATTCTTCATTTCGCCTGATATTTTAGAGGAAATTGAGAAAACACTGCTGGAACAGGAGATTTTTCAAATATTATCGATACTGGCCGTTTGTACCATTGAAATGTAAGTAAAACCTCTGGAACGCCTTATATTTCCAAGATTCTTCATTTCGCCTGATATTTTAGAGGAAATTGAGAAAACACTGCTAGAACACGAGATTTTTCAAATAGTCTCGATACTGGCCGTTTGTACCATTGAAATGTAAGTAAAACCACTGAAACGCCTTATTTTTCCAAGATTCTTCATATCGCCTGATATTTTAGAGGAAATTGAGAAAACACTGCTAGAACACGAGATTTTTCAAATAGTCTCGATACTGGCCGTTTGTACCATTGAAATGTAAGTAAAACCTCTGGAACGCCTTATGTTTCCAAGATTCTTCATTTCGCCTGATATTTTAGAGGAAATTGAGAAAACACTGCTGGAACACGAGATTTTTCAAATATTATCGATACTGGCCGTTTGTACCATTGAAATGTAAGTAAAACCACTGGAACGCCTTATTTTTCCAAGATTCTTCATTTTGCCTGATATATTAGAGGAAATTGAGAAAACACTGCTGGAACAGGAGATTTTTCAAATATTATCGATACTGGCCGTTTGTAACATTGAAATGTAAGTAAAACCACTGAAATTATCAAATATTATCGATACTGGTCGTTTGTACCATTGAATTGTAAGTAAAACCACTGGAACGCTTAATTTTATCAAGATTCTTTATTTCGCCTGATATTTTAGAGGAAATTGAGAAAACACTGCTGGAACACGAGATTTTTCAAATATTCTCGATACTGGCCGTTTGTACCATTGAAATGTAAATAAAACCACTGGAACGCCTTATTTTTCCAAGATTCTTCATTTCGGCTGATATTTTAGAGGAAATTGAGAAAACACTGCTAGAACACGAGATTTTTCAAATAGTCTCGATACTGGCCGTTTGTACCATTGAAATGTAAGTAAAACCACTGGAACGCTTTATTTTATCAAGATTCTTTATTTCGCCTGATATTTTAGAGGAAATTGAGAAAACACTGCTGGAACACGAGATTTTTCAAATATTCTCGATACTGGCCGTTTGTACCATTGAAATGTAAATAAAACCACTGGAACGCCTTATTTTTCCAAGATTCTTCATTTCGGCTGATATTTTAGAGGAAATTGAGAAAACACTGCTAGAACACGAGATTTTTCAAATAGTCTCGATACTGGCCGTTTGTACCATTGAAATGTAAGTAAAACCTCTGGAACGCCTTATATTTCCAAGATTCTTCATTTCGCCTGATATTTTAGAGGAAATTGAGAAAACACTGCTGGAACACGAGATTTTTCAAATATTATCGATACTGGCCGTTTGTACCATTGAAATGTAAGTAAAACCACTGGAACGCCTTATTTTTCCAAGATTCTTCATTTTGCCTGATATATTAGAGGAAATTGAGAAAACACTGCTGGAACAGGAGATTTTTCAAATATTATCGATACTGGCCGTTTGTAACATTGAAATGTAAGTAAAACCACTGAAATTATCAAATATTATCGATACTGGTCGTTTGTACCATTGAATTGTAAGTACAACCTCTGGAACGCCTTATATATCCGAGATTCTTCATTTCGCCTGAAATTTTAGAGGAAATTGAGAAAATACTGCTAGAACACGAGATTTTTCAAATAGTCTCGATACTGGCCGTTTGTACCATTGAAATGTAAGTAAAACCACTGGAACGCTTTATTTTATCAAGATTCTTTATTTCGCCTGATATTTTAGAGGAAATTGAGAAAACACTGCTGGAACACGAGATTTTTCAAATATTCTCGATACTGGCCGTTTGTACCATTGAAATGTAAATAAAACCACTGGAACGCCTTATTTTTCCAAGATTCTTCATTTCGGCTGATATTTTAGAGGAAATTGAGAAAACACTGCTAGAACACGAGATTTTTCAAATAGTCTCGATACTGGCCGTTTGTACCATTGAAATGTAAGTAAAACCTCTGGAACGCCTTATATTTCCAAGATTCTTCATTTCGCCTGATATTTTAGAGGAAATTGAGAAAACACTGCTAGAACACGAGATTTTTCAAATAGTCTCGATACTGGTCGTTTGTACCATTGAAATGTAAGTAAAACCACTGGAACGCCTTATTTTTCCAAGATTCTTCATTTCGCCTGATATTTTAGAGGAAATTGAGAAAACACTCCTGGAACACGAGATTTTTCAAATATTCTCAATACTGGTCGTTTGTACCATTGAAATGTAAGTAAAACCTCTGGAACGCCTTATATTTCCAAGATTCTTTATTTCGCCTGACATTTTAGAGGAAATTGAGAAAACACTGCTGGAACACGAGATTTTTCAAATATTATCGATACTGGCCGTTTGTAGCATTGAAATGTAAGTAAAACCACTGGAACGCTTTATTTTTCCAAGATTCTTCATTTCGCCTGATAGAAATTGAGAAAACACTGCTGGAACACGAGATTTTTCAAATATTATCGATACTGGCCGTTTGTACCATTGAAATGTAAGTAAAACCACTGGAACGCTTTATTTTTCCAAGATTCTTTATTTCGGCTGACATTTTAGAGGAAATTGAGAAAACACTGCTGGAACACGAGATTTTTCGAATATTATCGATACTGGCCGTTTCTACCATTGAAATGTAAGTAAAACTACTGGAACGCTTTATTTTTCCAAGATTCTTTATTTCGGCTGACATTTTAGAGGAAATTGAGAAAACACTGCTGGAACACGAGATTTTTCGAATATTATCGATACTGGCCGTTTCTACCATTGAAATGTAAGTAAAACTACTGGAACGCTTTATTTTTCCAAGATTCTTTATTTCGGCTGACATTTTAGAGGAAATTGAGAAAACACTGCTGGAACACGAGATTTTTCAAATATTCTCGATACTGGCCGTTTGTACCATTGAAATGTAAGTAAAACCACTGGAACGCTTTATTTTATCAAGATTCTTCATTTCGCCTGATAGAAATTGAGAAAACACTGCTGGAACACAAGATTTTTCAAATATTATCGATACTGGCCGTTTGTACCATTGAAATGTAAGTAAAACCACTGGAACGCTTTATTTTTCCAAGATTCTTCATTTCGCCTGATAGAAATTGAGAAAACACTGCTGGAACACAAGATTTTTCAAATATTCTCGATACTGGCCGTTTGTACCATTGAAATGTAAGTAAAACCACTGGAACGCTTTATTTTATCAAGATTCTTCATTTCGCCTGATAGAAATTGAGAAAACACTGCTGGAACACAAGATTTT
The DNA here is from genome assembly GCA_963971155.1 of Anthrax anthrax. Lineage (NCBI taxonomy): Eukaryota > Metazoa > Arthropoda > Insecta > Diptera > Bombyliidae > Anthrax > Anthrax anthrax. The sequence continues at coordinate 9,199 of CAXAQU010000059.1, read as the reverse complement.
TCAAATATTATCGATACTGGCCGTTAGTACCATTGAAATGTAAGTAAAACCACTGGAACGCTTTATTTTTCCAAGATTCTTCATTTCGCCTGATAGAAATTGAGAAAACACTGCTGGAACACAAGATTTTTCAAATATTCTCGATACTGGCCGTTTGTACCATTGAAATGTAAGTAAAACCACTGGAACGCTTTATTTTATCAAGATTCTTCATTTCGCCTGATAGAAATTGAGAAAACACTGCTGGAACAGGAGATTTTTCAAATATTATCGATACTGGCCGTTTGTACCATTGAAATGTAAGTAAAACCACTGGAACGCTTTATTTTTCCAAGATTCTTCATTTCGCCCGATAGAAATTGAGAAAACACTGCTGGAACAGGAGATTTTTCAAATATTATCGATACTGGCCGTTTGTACCATTGAAATGTAAGTAAAACCACTGGAACGCTTTATTTTTCCAAGATTCTTCATTTCGCCTGATAGAAATTGAGAAAACACTGCTGGAACACAAGATTTTTCAAATATTCTCGATACTGGCCGTTTGTACCATTGAAATGTAAGTAAAACCACTGGAACGCTTTATTTTATCAAGATTCTTCATTTCGCCTGATAGAAATTGAGAAAACACTGCTGGAACACAAGATTTTTCAAATATTATCGATACTGGCCGTTTGTACCATTGAAATGTAAGTAAAACCACTGGAACGCTTTATTTTTCCAAGATTCTTCATTTCGCCTGATAGAAATTGAGAAAACACTGCTGGAACACAAGATTTTTCAAATATTCTCGATACTGGCCGTTTGTACCATTGAAATGTAAGTAAAACCTCTGGAACGCTTTATTTTTCCAAGATTCTTCATTTCGCCTGATAGAAATTGAGAAAACACTGCTGGAACACAAGATTTTTCAAATATTCTCGATACTGGCCGTTTGTACCATTGAAATGTAAGTAAAACCTCTGGAACGCCCTATTTTTCCAAGATTCTTCATTTCGACTGATATTTTAGAGGAAATTGAGAAAACACTACTGGAACAGGAGATTTTTCAAATATTATCGATACTGGCCGTTTGTACCATTGAAATGTAAGTAAAACCACTGGAACGCCTTATTTTTCCAAGATTCTTCATTTCGCCTGATATTTTAGAGGAAATTGAGAAAACACTGCTAGAACACGAGATTTTTCAAATAGTCTCGATACTGGCCGTTTGTACCATTGAAATGTAAGTAAAACCACTGGAACGCTTTATTTTATCAAGATTCTTTATTTCGCCTGATATTTTAGAGGAAATTGAGAAAACACTGCTGGAACACGAGATTTTTCAAATATTCTCGATACTGGCCGTTTCTACATTGAAATGTAAGTAAAACTACTGGAACGCTTTATTTTTCCAAGATTCTTTATTTCGGCTGACATTTTAGAGGAAATTGAGAAAACACTGCTGGAACACGAGATTTTTCAAATATTATCGATACTGGCCGTTTCTACCATTGAAATGTAAGTAAAACTACTGGAACGCTTTATTTTTCCAAGATTCTTTATTTCGGCTGACATTTTAGAGGAAATTGAGAAAACACTGCTGGAACACGAGATTTTTCAAATATTCTCGATACTGGCCGTTTGTACCATTGAAATGTAAGTAAAACCACTGGAACGCTTTATTTTATCAAGATTCTTTATTTCGCCTGATATTTTAGAGGAAATTGAGAAAACACTGCTGGAACACAAGATTTTTCAAATAGTCTCGATACTGGCCGTTTGTACCATTGAAATGTAAGTAAAACCACTGGAACGCTTTATTTTATCAAGATTCTTCATTTCGCCTGATATTTTTGAGGAAATTGAGAAAACACTGCTAGAACACAAGATTTTTCAAATATTATCGATACTGGCCGTTTGTACCATTGAAATGTAAGTAAAACCACTGGAACGCTTTATTTTTCCAAGATTCTTCATTTCGCCCGATAGAAATTGAGAAAACACTGCTGGAACAGGAGATTTTTCAAATATTATCGATACTGGCCGTTTGTACCATTGAAATGTAAGTAAAACCACTGGAATTATCAAATATTATCGATACTGGCCGTTTGTACCATTGAAATGTAAGTAAAACCACTGGAACGCCTTATTTTTCCAAGATTCTTCATTTCGCCTGATATTTTAGAGGAAATTGAGAAAACACTGCTAGAACACGAGATTTTTCAAATAGTCTCGATACTGGCCGTTTGTACCATTGAAATGTAAGTAAAACCTCTGGAACGCCTTATATTTCCAAGATTCTTCATTTCGCCTGATATTTTAGAGGAAATTGAGAAAACACTGCTAGAACACGAGATTTTTCAAATAGTCTCGATACTGGCCGTTTGTACCATTGAAATGTAAGTAAAACCACTGAAACGCCTTATTTTTCCAAGATTCTTCATTTCGCCTGATATTTTAGAGGAAATTGAGAAAACACTGCTAGAACACGAGATTTTTCAAATAGTCTCGATACTAGCCGTTTGTACCATTGAAATGTAAGTAAAACCTCTGGAACGCCTTATATTTCCAAGATTCTTTATTTCGCCTGACATTTTAGAGGAAATTGAGAAAACACTGCTGGAACACGAGATTTTTCAAATATTATCGATACTGGCCGTTTGTACCATTGAAATGTAAGTAAAACCACTGGAACGCCTTATTTTTCCAAGATTCTTCATTTCGCCTGATAGAAATTGAGAAAACACTGCTGGAACACAAGATTTTTCAAATATTATCGATACTGGCCGTTTGTACCATTGAAATGTAAGTAAAACCACTGGAACGCTTTATTTTTCCAAGATTCTTTATTTCGGCTGACATTTTAGAGGAAATTGAGAAAACACTGCTGGAACACGAGATTTTTCAAATATTATCGATACTGGCCGTTTCTACATTGAAATGTAAGTAAAACTACTGGAACGCTTTATTTTTCCAAGATTCTTTATTTCGGCTGACATTTTAGAGGAAATTGAGAAAACACTGCTGGAACACGAGATTTTTCAAATATTATCGATACTGGCCGTTTCTACCATTGAAATGTAAGTAAAACTACTGGAACGCTTTATTTTTCCAAGATTCTTTATTTCGGCTGACATTTTAGAGGAAATTGAGAAAACACTGCTGGAACACGAGATTTTTCAAATATTATCGATACTGGCCGTTTGTACCATTGAAATGTAAGTAAAACCACTGGAACGCTTTATTTTTCCAAGATTCTTCATTTCGCCTGATAGAAATTGAGAAAACACTGCTGGAACACGAGATTTTTCAAATATTATCGATACTGGCCGTTTGTACCATTGAAATGTAAGTAAAACCACTGGAACGCTTTATTTTTCCAAGATTCTTTATTTCGGCTGACATTTTAGAGGAAATTGAGAAAACACTGCTGGAACACGAGATTTTTCAAATATTATCGATACTGGCCGTTTCTACCATTGAAATGTAAGTAAAACCACTGGAACGCCTTATTTTTCCAAGATTCTTCATTTCGCCTGATAGAAATTGAGAAAACACTGCTGGAACACAAGATTTTTCAAATATTATCGATACTGGCCGTTTGTACCATTGAAATGTAAGTAAAACCACTGGAACGCTTTATTTTTCCAAGATTCTTTATTTCGGCTGACATTTTAGAGGAAATTGAGAAAACACTGCTGGAACACGAGATTTTTCAAATATTATCGATACTGGCCGTTTCTACATTGAAATGTAAGTAAAACTACTGGAACGCTTTATTTTTCCAAGATTCTTTATTTCGGCTGACATTTTAGAGGAAATTGAGAAAACACTGCTGGAACACGAGATTTTTCAAATATTATCGATACTGGCCGTTTCTACATTGAAATGTAAGTAAAACTACTGGAACGCTTTATTTTTCCAAGATTCTTTATTTCGGCTGACATTTTAGAGGAAATTGAGAAAACACTGCTGGAACACGAGATTTTTCAAATATTCTCGATACTGGCCGTTTGTACCATTGAAATGTAAGTAAAACCACTGGAACGCTTTATTTTTCCAAGATTCTTTATTTCGGCTGACATTTTAGAGGAAATTGAGAAAACACTGCTGGAACACGAGATTTTTCAAATATTATCGATACTGGCCGTTTCTACCATTGAAATGTAAGTAAAACTACTGGAACGCTTTATTTTTCCAAGATTCTTTATTTCGGCTGACATTTTAGAGGAAATTGAGAAAACACTGCTGGAACACAAGATTTTTCAAATATTCTCGATACTGGTCGTTTGTACCATTGAAATGTAAGTAAAACCACTGGAACGCTTTATTTTATCAAGATTCTTTATTTCGCCTGATATTTTAGAGGAAATTGAGAAAACACTGCTGGAACACAAGATTTTTCAAATAGACTCGATACTGGCCGTTTGTACCATTGAAATGTAGGTAAAACCACTGGAACGCTTTATTTTATCAAGATTCTTCATTTCGGCTGACATTTTAGAGGAAATTGAGAAAACACTGCTGGAACACGAGATTTTTCAAATATTATCGATACTGGCCGTTTCTACCATTGAAATGTAAGTAAAACCACTGGAACGCCTTATTTTTCCAAGATTCTTCATTTCGCCTGATATTTTAGAGGAAATTGAGAAAACACTGCTGGAACACGAGATTTTTCAAATATTCTCGATACTGGCCGTTTGTGCCATTGAAATGTAAGTAAAACCACTGGAACGCCTTATTTTTCCAAGATTCTTCATTTCGCCTGATATTTTAGAGGAAATTGAGAAAACACTGCTAGAACACGAGATTTTTCAAATAGTCTCGATACTGGCTGTTTGTACCATTGAAATGTAAGTAAAACTACTGGAACGCTTTATATTTCCAAGATTCTTCATTTCGCCCGATATTTTAGAGGAAATTGAGAAAACACTGCTAGAACACGAGATTTTTCAAATAGTCTCGATACTGGCCGTTTGTACCATTGAAATGTAAGTAAAACCACTGAAACGCCTTATTTTTCCAAGATTCTTCATTTCGCCTGATATTTTAGAGGAAATTGAGAAAACACTGCTGGAACACGAGATTTTTCAAATATTCTCAATACTGGTCGTTTGTACCATTGAAATGTAAGTAAAACCACTGGAACGCTTTATTTTATCAAGATTCTTTATTTCGCCTGATATTTTAGAGGAAATTGAGAAAACACTGCTGGAACACAAGATTTTTCAAATATTATCGATACTGGCCGTTTGTACCATTGAAATGTAAGTAAAACCACTGGAACGCCTTATTTTTCCAAGATTCTTCATTTTGCCTGATATTTTAGAGGAAATTGAGAAAACACTGCTGGAACAGGAGATTTTTCAAATATTATCGATACTGGCCGTTTGTACCATTGAAATGTAAGTAAAACTACTGGAACGCTTTATTTTTCCAAGATTCTTTATTTCGGCTGACATTTTAGAGGAAATTGAGAAAACACTGCTGGAACACGAGATTTTTCAAATATTATCGATACTGGCCGTTTCTACCATTGAAATGTAAGTAAAACCACTGGAACGCCTTATTTTTCCAAGATTCTTCATTTCGCCTGATATTTTAGAGGAAATTGAGAAAACACTGCTGGAACACGAGATTTTTCAAATATTCTCGATACTGGCCGTTTGTACCATTGAAATGTAAGTAAAACCACTGGAACGCCTTATTTTTCCAAGATTCTTCATTTCGCCTGATATTTTAGAGGAAATTGAGAAAACACTGCTAGAACACGAGATTTTTCAAATAGTCTCGATACTGGCTGTTTGTACCATTGAAATGTAAGTAAAACCTCTGGAACGCCTTATATTTCCAAGATTCTTCATTTCGCCCGATATTTTAGAGGAAATTGAGAAAACACTGCTAGAACACGAGATTTTTCAAATAGTCTCGATACTGGCCGTTTGTACCATTGAAATGTAAGTAAAACCACTGAAACGCCTTATTTTTCCAAGATTCTTCATTTCGCCCGATATTTTAGAGGAAATTGAGAAAACACTGCTAGAACACGAGATTTTTCAAATAGTCTCGATACTGGCCGTTTGTACCATTGAAATGTAAGTAAAACCACTGAAACGCCTTATTTTTCCAAGATTCTTCATTTCGCCTGATATTTTAGAGGAAATTGAGAAAACACTGCTGGAACACGAGATTTTTCAAATATTCTCAATACTGGTCGTTTGTACCATTGAAATGTAAGTAAAACCACTGGAACGCTTTATTTTATCAAGATTCTTTATTTCGCCTGATATTTTAGAGGAAATTGAGAAAACACTGCTGGAACACAAGATTTTTCAAATATTATCGATACTGGCCGTTTGTACCATTGAAATGTAAGTAAAACCACTGGAACGCCTTATTTTTCCAAGATTCTTCATTTTGCCTGATATTTTAGAGGAAATTGAGAAAACACTGCTGGAACACGAGATTTTTCAAATAGTCTCGATACTGGCTGTTTGTACCATTGAAATGTAAGTAAAACCTCTGGAACGCCTTATATTTCCAAGATTCTTCATTTCGCCCGATATTTTAGAGGAAATTGAGAAAACACTGCTAGAACACGAGATTTTTCAAATAGTCTCGATACTGGCCGTTTGTACCATTGAAATGTAAGTAAAACCACTGAAACGCCTTATTTTTCCAAGATTCTTCATTTCGCCTGATATTTTAGAGGAAATTGAGAAAACACTGCTGGAACACGAGATTTTTCAAATATTCTCAATACTGGTCGTTTGTACCATTGAAATGTAAGTAAAACCACTGGAACGCTTTATTTTATCAAGATTCTTTATTTCGCCTGATATTTTAGAGGAAATTGAGAAAACACTGCTGGAACACAAGATTTTTCAAATATTATCGATACTGGCCGTTTGTACCATTGAAATGTAAGTAAAACCACTGAAACGCCTTATTTTTCCAAGATTCTTCATTTCGCCTGATATTTTAGAGGAAATTGAGAAAACACTGCTGGAACACGAGATTTTTCAAATATTCTCAATACTGGTCGTTTGTACCATTGAAATGTAAGTAAAACCACTGGAACGCTTTATTTTATCAAGATTCTTTATTTCGCCTGATATTTTAGAGGAAATTGAGAAAACACTGCTGGAACACGAGATTTTTCAAATATTCTCGATACTGGCCGTTTGTACCATTGAAATGTAAGTAAAACCACTGGAACGCCTTATTTTTCCAAGATTCTTCATTTCGCCTGATATTTTAGAGGAAATTGAGAAAACACTGCTAGAACACGAGATTTTTCAAATAGTCTCGATACTGGCTGTTTGTACCATTGAAATGTAAGTAAAACCACTGAAACGCCTTATTTTTCCAAGATTCTTCATTTCGCCTGATATTTTAGAGGAAATTGAGAAAACACTGCTGGAACACGAGATTTTTCAAATATTCTCAATACTGGTCGTTTGTACCATTGAAATGTAAGTAAAACCACTGAAACGCCTTATTTTTCCAAGATTCTTCATTTCGCCTGATATTTTAGAGGAAATTGAGAAAACACTGCTGGAACACGAGATTTTTCAAATATTCTCAATACAGGTCGTTTGTACCATTGAAATGTAAGTAAAACCACTGGAACGCTTTATTTTATCAAGATTCTTTATTTCGCCTGATATTTTAGAGGAAATTGAGAAAACACTGCTGGAACACAAGATTTTTCAAATATTATCGATACTGGCCGTTTGTACCATTGAAATGTAAGTAAAACCACTGGAACGCCTTATTTTTCCAAGATTCTTCATTTTGCCTGATATTTTAGAGGAAATTGAGAAAACACTGCTAGAACACGAGATTTTTCAAATAGTCTCGATACTGGCCGTTTGTACCATTGAAATGTAAGTAAAACCACTGAAACGCCTTATTTTTCCAAGATTCTTCATTTCGCCTGATATTTTAGAGGAAATTGAGAAAACACTGCTGGAACACGAGATTTTTCAAATATTCTCAATACTGGTAGTTTGTACCATTGAAATGTAAGTAAAACCACTGGAACGCTTTATTTTATCAAGATTCTTTATTTCGCCTGATATTTTAGAGGAAATTGAGAAAACACTGCTGGAACACAAGATTTTTCAAATATTATCGATACTGGCCGTTTGTACCATTGAAATGTAAGTAAAACCACTGGAACGCCTTATTTTTCCAAGATTCTTCATTTCGCCTGATATTTTAGAGGAAATTGAGAAAACACTGCTAGAACACGAGATTTTTCAAATAGTCTCGATACTGGCTGTTTGTACCATTGAAATGTAAGTAAAACCTCTGGAACGCCTTATATTTCCAAGATTCTTCATTTCGCCCGATATTTTAGAGGAAATTGAGAAAACACTGCTAGAACACGAGATTTTTCAAATAGTCTCGATACTGGCCGTTTGTACCATTGAAATGTAAGTAAAACCACTGAAACGCCTTATTTTTCCAAGATTCTTCATTTCGCCTGATATTTTAGAGGAAATTGAGAAAACACTGCTGGAACACAAGATTTTTCAAATATTATCGATACTGGCCGTTTGTACCATTGAAATGTAAGTAAAACCACTGGAACGCTATATTTTTCCAAGATTCTTCATTTCGCCTGATATTTTAGAGGAAATTGAGAAAACACTGCTGGAACACGAGATTTTTCAAATATTCTCAATACTGGCCGTTTGTACCATTGAAATGTAAGTAAAACCACTGGAACGCCTTATTTTTCCAAGATTCTTCATTTCGGCTGATATTTTAGAGGAAATTGAGAAAACACTGCTAGAACACGAGATTTTTCAAATAGTCTTGATACTGGCCGTTTGTACCATTGAAATGTAAGTAAAACCTCTGGAACGCCTTATATTTCCAAGATTCTTCATTTCGCCTGATATTTTAGAGGAAATTGAGAAAACACTGCTAGAACACGAGATTTTTCAAATAGTCTCGATACTGGCCGTTTGTACCATTGAAATGTAAGTAAAACCACTGGAACGCCTTATTTTTCCAAGATTCTTCATTTCGCCTGATATTTTAGAGGAAATTGAGAAAACACTGCTGGAACACGAGATTTTTCAAATATTCTCAATACTGGTCGTTTGTACCATTGAAATGTAAGTAAAACCTCTGGAACGCCTTATATTTCCGAGATTCTTTATTTCGCCTGACATTTTAGAGGAAATTGAGAAAACACTGC
>CAXAQU010000058.1:30180-57113 GCA_963971155.1 Anthrax anthrax | reverse complement strand
AAGTAAAACCACTGGAATGTCTTATATTTCCAAGATTCTTCATTTCAAATTATATTTCAGAGGAAATTGAGAAAAAACTACTGGAACACGAGATTTTTAAGATATTCTCGATACTGGCCGTTTGTACCAGTGAAATGTAAGTAAAACCACTGGAACGTCTTATTTTTTCAAGATTCTTCATTTCGCCTGTTATTTTAGAGGAAATTGAGAAAAAATTGCTGGAACCAGAGATTTTTCGAATATTCTCGATACTGGCCGTTTGTACCAGTGAAATGTAAAAAAAACCACTAGAACGCTTTATTTTTCAAAGATTCTTCATTTCGCCTGATATTTAAGAGGAAATTGAGAAAAAACTACTGGAACACGAGATTTTTCAGATATTCTCGAAACTGGCCGTTTGTACCAATGAAATGTAAGTAAAACCACTGGAACGTCTTATTTGTCGAAAATTCTTCATTTCGCCTGATATTTCAAAGGAAATTGAGAAAAAATTGCTGGAACACGAGATTTTTCGAATATTGTCGATACTAGCCGTTTGTACAAGTGATATGTAAGTAAAACCACTGGAACGTCTTATTTTTCCAAGATTCTTCATTTCGCCTGATATTTCAGAGGAAATTGAGAAAAAATTGCTGTAACACGAGATTTTTCGAATATTCTCGATACTGGCCGTTTGTACCAGTGAAATGTAAGAAAAACCACTAGAACGCTTTATTTTTCAAAGATTCTTCATTTCGCCTGATATTTAGGATAAAAATTGAGAAAAAACTACTGGAACACGAGATTTTTAGGATATTCTCGATACTGGCCGTTTGTACCAGTGAAATGTAAGTAATACCACTGGAATGTCTTATATTTCCAAGATTCTTCATTTCGAATTATATTTCTGAGGAAATTGAGAAAAAACTACTGGAACACGAGATTTTTCAAATATTCTCGAAACTGGCCGTTTGTACCAGTGAAATGTAAGTAAAACCACTGGAACGCTATATTTTTCCAAGATTCTTCATTTCGCCTGATATTTCAGAGGAAATTGAGAAAACACAGCTGGAACACGAGATTTTTCAAATATTCTCGATACTGGCCGTTTGTACCATTGAAATGTAAGTAAAACCACTAGAACGCTTTATTTTTCCAAGATTCTTCATTTCGCCTGATATGGTAGAGGAATATGAGAAAACGCTGCTGGAACACGAGATTTTTCAAATATTCTCGATACTGGCCGTTTGTACCATTGAAATGTAAGTAAAACCACTGGAACGCTTTATTTTATCAAGATTCTTCATTTCGCCTGATATTTAAGATGAAATTGAGAAAAAACTACTGGAACACGGGATTTTTCAAATATTCACGGTACTGGCCGCTTGTACCAGTGAAATGTTAGTAAAACCACTGGAACGCTATATTTTTCCAAGATTCTTCATTTCGGCTGATATTGTAGAGGAAATTGAGAAAACACTGCTGGAACACGAGATTTTCAAATATTCTCGATACTGGCCGTTTGTACCATTGAAATGTAAGTAAAACCACTGGAACGTCTTATTTTTCAAAGATTCTTCATTTCGCCTGATATTTCAGAGGAAATTGAGAGAAAATTGCTGGAACACGAGATTTTTCAAATATTCTCGAAACTGGCCGCTTGAACCAGTGAAATGTAAGTAAAACCACTGGAACGCTATATTTTTCCAAGATTCTTCATTTCGCCTGATATTTCAGAGGAAATTGAGAAAAAACTACTGGAACACGAGATTTTTAAGATATTCTCGATACTGGCCGTTTGTACCAGTGAAATGTAAGTAAAACCACTGGAATGTCTTATATTTCCAAGATTCTTCATTTCAAATTATATTTCAGAGGAAATTGAGAAAAAACTACTGGAACACGAGATTTTTAAGATAGTCTCGATACTGGCCGTTTGTACCAGTGAAATGTAAGTAAAACCACTGGAACGTCTTATTTTTTCAAGATTCTTCATTTCGCCTGTTATTTTAGAGGAAATTGAGAAAAACTTGCTGGAACCAGAGATTTTTCGAATATTCTCGATACTGGCCGTTTGTACCAGTGAAATGTAAAAAAAACCACTAGAACGCTTTATTTTTCAAAGATTCTTCATTTCGCCTGATATTTAAGAGGAAATTGAGAAAAAACTACTGGAACACGAGATTTTTCAGATATTCTCGAAACTGGCCGTTTGTACCAATGAAATGTAAGTAAAACCACTGGAACGTCTTATTTGTCGAAAATTCTTCATTTCGCCTGATATTTCAAAGGAAATTGAGAAAAAATTGCTGGAACACGAGATTTTTCGAATATTGTCGATACTAGCCGTTTGTACAAGTGATATGTAAGTAAAACCACTGGAACGTCTTATTTTTCCAAGATTCTTCATTTCGCCTGATATTTCAGAGGAAATTGAGAAAAAATTGCTGTAACACGAGATTTTTCGAATATTCTCGATACTGGCCGTTTGTACCAGTGAAATGTAAGAAAAACCACTAGAACGCTTTATTTTTCAAAGATTCTTCATTTCGCCTGATATTTAGGATAAAAATTGAGAAAAAACTACTGGAACACGAGATTTTTAAGATATTCTCGATACTGGCCGTTTGTACCAGTGAAATGTAAGTAAAACCACTGGAATGTCTTATATTTCCAAGATTCTTCATTTCGAATTATATTTCTGAGGAAATTGAGAAAAAACTACTGGAACACGAGATTTTTCAAATATTCTCGAAACTGGCCGTTTGTACCAGTGAAATGTAAGTAAAACCACTGGAACGCTATATTTTTCCAAGATTCTTCATTTCGCCTGATATTTCAGAGGAAATTGAGAAAACACAGCTGGAACACGAGATTTTTCAAATATTCTCGATACTGGCCGTTTGTACCATTGAAATGTAAGTAAAACCACTAGAACGCTTTATTTTTCCAAGATTCTTCATTTCGCCTGATATGGTAGAGGAATATGAGAAAACGCTGCTGGAACACGAGATTTTTCAAATATTCTCGATACTGGCCGTTTGTACCATTGAAATGTAAGTAAAACCACTGGAACGCTTTATTTTATCAAGATTCTTCATTTCGCCTGATATTTAAGATGAAATTGAGAAAAAACTACTGGAACACGGGATTTTTCAAATATTCACGGTACTGGCCGTTTGTACCAGTGAAATGTAAGCAAAATCACTGGAACGTCTTATTTTTCCAAGATTCCTCATTTCGCCTGATATTTCAGAGGAAATTGAGAAAAAATTGCTGGAACACGAGATTTTTCGAATATTGTCGATACTAGCCGTTTGTACAAGTGATATGTAAGTAAAACCACTGGAACACTTTATTTTTTAAAGATTCTTCATTTCGCCTGATATTTAAGAGGAAATTGAGAAAAAACTACTGGAACACGAGATTTTTCAAATATTCTCGATACTGGCCGTTTGTACCAGTGAAATGTAAGTAAAACCACTGGAACGCTATATTTTTCCAAGATTCTTCATTTCGCCTGATATTTTAGAGGAAATTGAGAAAACACTGCTGGAACTCAAGATTTTTCAGATATTCTCGAAACTTACCGTTTGTACCAGTGAAATGTAAGTAAAACCACTGGAATGTCTTATATTTCCAAGATTCTTCATTTCGCCTTATATTTCTGAGGAAATTGAGAAAAAACTACTGGAACACGAGATTTTTCGAATATTCTCGAAACTGGCCGTTTGTACCAGTGAAATGTAAGTAAAACCACTGGAACGCTATATTTTTCCAAGATTCTTCATTTCGACTGATATTTTAGAGGAAATTGAGAAAACACAGCTGGAACACGAGATTTTTCAAATATTCTCGAAACTGGCCGTTTGAACCATTGAAATGTAAGTAAAACCACTGGAACGTCTTATTTGTCGAAAATTCTTCATTTCGCCTGATATTTCAGAGGAAATTGAGAAAAAAGTACTGGAACACGGGATTTTTCAAATATTCTCGATACTGGCCGTTTGTACCAGTGAAATGTAAGTAAAACCACTGGAACGCTATATTTTTCCAAGATTCTTCATTTCGCCTGATATTTTAGAGGAAATTGAGAAAACACTGCTGGAACACGAGATTTTTCAGATATTCTCGAAACTTACCGTTTGTACCAGTGAAATGTAAGTAAAACCACTGGAACGTCTTATTTTTCAAAGATTCTTCATTTCGCCTGATTTTTCAGAGGAAATTGAGAGAAAATTGCTGGAACACGAGATTTTTCAAATATTCTCGAAACTGGCCGCTTGTACCAGTGAAATGTAAGTAAAACCACTGGAACGCTATATTTTTCCAAGATTCTTCATTTCGCCTGATATTGTAGAGGAAATTGAGAAAACACAGCTGGAACACGAGATTTTTCAAATATTCTCGATACTGGCCGTTTGTACCATTGAAATGTAAGTAAAACCACTAGAACGCTTTATTTTTCCAAGATTCTTCATTTCGCCTGATATGGTAGAGGAATATGAGAAAACGCTGCTGGAACACGAGATTTTTCAAATATTCTCGATACTGGCCGTTTGTACCATTGAAATGTAAGTAAAACCACTGGAACGCTTTATTTTATCAAGATTCTTCATTTCGCCTGATATTTAAGATGAAATTGAGAAAAAACTACTGGAACACGGGATTTTTCAAATATTCACGGTACTGGCCGTTTGTACCAGTGAAATGTAAGCAAAATCACTGGAACGTCTTATTTTTCCAAGATTCCTCATTTCGCCTGATATTTCAGAGGAAATTGAGAAAAAATTGCTGGAACACGAGATTTTTCGAATATTGTCGATACTAGCCGTTTGTACAAGTGATATGTAAGTAAAACCACTGGAACACTTTATTTTTTAAAGATTCTTCATTTCGCCTGATATTTAAGAGGAAATTGAGAAAAAACTACTGGAACACGAGATTTTTCAAATATTCTCGATACTGGCCGTTTGTACCAGTGAAATGTAAGTAAAACCACTGGAACGCTATATTTTTCCAAGATTCTTCATTTCGCCTGATATTTTAGAGGAAATTGAGAAAACACTGCTGGAACTCAAGATTTTTCAGATATTCTCGAAACTTACCGTTTGTACCAGTGAAATGTAAGTAAAACCACTGGAATGTCTTATATTTCCAAGATTCTTCATTTCGCCTTATATTTCTGAGGAAATTGAGAAAAAACTACTGGAACACGAGATTTTTCGAATATTCTCGAAACTGGCCGTTTGTACCAGTGAAATGTAAGTAAAACCACTGGAACGCTATATTTTTCCAAGATTCTTCATTTCGACTGATATTTTAGAGGAAATTGAGAAAACACAGCTGGAACACGAGATTTTTCAAATATTCTCGAAACTGGCCGTTTGAACCATTGAAATGTAAGTAAAACCACTGGAACGTCTTATTTGTCGAAAATTCTTCATTTCGCCTGATATTTCAGAGGAAATTGAGAAAAAAGTACTGGAACACGGGATTTTTCAAATATTCTCGATACTGGCCGTTTGTACCAGTGAAATGTAAGTAAAACCACTGGAACGCTATATTTTTCCAAGATTCTTCATTTCGCCTGATATTTTAGAGGAAATTGAGAAAACACTGCTGGAACACGAGATTTTTCAGATATTCTCGAAACTTACCGTTTGTACCAGTGAAATGTAAGTAAAACCACTGGAACGTCTTATTTTTCAAAGATTCTTCATTTCGCCTGATTTTTCAGAGGAAATTGAGAGAAAATTGCTGGAACACGAGATTTTTCAAATATTCTCGAAACTGGCCGCTTGTACCAGTGAAATGTAAGTAAAACCACTGGAACGCTATATTTTTCCAAGATTCTTCATTTCGCCTGATATTGTAGAGGAAATTGAGAAAACACTGCTGGAACACGAGATTTTTCAAATATTCTCGAAACTGGCCGTTTGTACCATTGAAATGTAAGTAAAACCACTGGAACGTCTTATTTGTCGAAAATTCTTCATTTCGCCTGATATTTAAGAGGAAATTGAGAAAAAACTACTGGAAGACGGGATTTTTCAAATATTCTCGATACTGGCCGTTTGTACCATTGAAATGTAAGTAAAACCACTGGAACGTCTTATTTTTCAAAGATTCTTCATTTCGCCTAAAATTTCAGAGGAAATTGAGAGAAAATTGCTGGAACACGAGATTTTTCAAATATTCTCGAAACTGGCCGCTTGTACCAGTGAAATGTGAGTAAAACCACTGGAACGTCTTATATTTCCAAGATTCTTCATTTCGCCTGATATTGTAGAGGAAATTGAGAAAACACTGCTGGAACACGAGATTTTTCAATATTCTCGATACTGGCCGTTTGTACCATTGAAATGTAAGTAAAACCACTGGAATGTCTTATATTTCCAAGATTCTTCATTTCGCCTTATATTTCTGAGGAAATTGAGAAAAAACTACTGGAACACGAGATTTTTCAAATATTCTCGAAACTGGCCGTTTGTACCAGTGAAATGTAAGTAAAACCACTGGAACGCTATATTTTTCCAAGATTCTTCATTTCGCCTGATATTTCAGAGGAAATTGAGAAAACACTGCTGGAACACGAGATTTTTCAAATATTATCGATACTGGCCGTTTGTACCATTGAAATGTAAGTAAAACCACTGGAACGCCTTATTTTTCCAAGATTCTTCATTTCGCCTGATATTTTAGAGGAAATTGAGAAAAAACTACTGGAACACGAGATTTTTCAAATATTCTCGAAACTGGCCGTTTGTACCAGTGAAATGTAAGTAAAACCACTGGAACGCTATATTTTTCCAAGATTCTTCATTTCGCCTGATATTTTAGAGGGAATTGAGAAAACACTGCTGGAACACGAGATTTTTCAAATATTCACGGTACTGGCCGTTTGTACCAGTGAAATGTAAGTAAAACCACTGGGTCGTCTTATTTATCCAAAATTCTTCATTTCGCCTGATATTTCAGAGGAAATTGAGAAAAAATTGCTGGAACACGAGATTTTTCGAATATTGTCGATACTAGCCGTTTGTACAAGTGATATGTAAGTAAAACCACTGGAACGCTTTATTTTTTAAAGATTCTTCATTTCGCTGGATATTTTAGAGGAAATTGAGGAAACACTGCTGGAACACAAGATTTTTCAAATATTATCGATACTGGCCGTTTGTACCATTGAAATGTGAGTAAAACCACTGGAACGCTTTATTTTATCAAGATTCTTCATTTAGCCTAATATTTTAGAGAAAATTGAGAAAACACTGCTGGAACACGAGATTTTTCAAATATTCTCGATACTGGCCGTTTGTACCATTGAAATGTAAGTAAAACCACTGGAACGCTTTATTTTATCAAGATTCTTCATTTCGCCTGATATTTTAGAGGAAATTGAGAAAACACTGCTGGAACACGATATTTTTCAAATATTCTCGAAACTGGCCGTTTGTACCAGTGAAATGTAAGTAAAACCACTGGAACGTCTTATTTTTCCAAGATTCTTCATTTCGCCTAATATTTAAGAGGAAATTGAGAAAAAACTACTGGAACACGAGATTTTTCAAATATTCTCCAAACTGGCCGTTTGTACCAGTGAAATGTAAGTAAAACCTCTGGAACGTCTTATTTTTCCAAGATTCTTCATTTCGCCTGATATTTCAGAGGAAATTGAGAAAAAACTACTGGAACACGAGATTTTTCAGATATTCTCGAAACTGGCCGTTTGTACCAATGAAATGTAAGTAAAACCACTGGAACGTCTTATTTGTCGAAAATTCTTCATTTCGCCTGATATTTCAAAGGAAATTGAGAAAAAATTGCTGGAACACGAGATTTTTCGAATATTGTCGATACTAGCCGTTTGTACAAGTGATATGTAAGTAAAACCACTGGAACGCTTTATTTTTTAAAAATTCTTCATTTCGCTGGATATTTTAGAGGAAATTGAGGAAACACTGCTGGAACACAAGATTTTTCAAATATTATCGATACTGGCCGTTTGTACCATTGAAATGTGAGTAAAACCACTGGAACGCTTTATTTTATCAAGATTCTTCATTTAGCCTAATATTTTAGAGAAAATTGAGAAAACACTGCTGGAACACGAGATTTTTCAAATATTCTCGATACTGGCCGTTTGTACCATTGAAATGTAAGTAAAACATCTGGAACGTCTTATTTTTTCAAGATTCTTCATTTCGCCTGTTATTTTAGAGGAAATTGAGAAAAAATTGCTGGAACCAGAGATTTTTCGAATATTCTCGATACTGGCCGTTTGTACCAGTGAAATGTAAAAAAAACCACTAGAACGCTTTATTTTTCAAAGATTCTTCATTTCGCCTGATATTTAAGAGGAAATTGAGAAAAAACTACTGGAACACGAGATTTTTCAGATATTCTCGAAACTGGCCGTTTGTACCAATGAAATGTAAGTAAAACCACTGGAACGTCTTATTTGTCGAAAATTCTTCATTTCGCCTGATATTTCAAAGGAAATTGAGAAAAAATTGCTGGAACACGAGATTTTTCGAATATTGTCGATACTAGCCGTTTGTACAAGTGATATGTAAGTAAAACCACTGGAACGTCTTATTTTTCCAAGATTCTTCATTTCGCCTGATATTTCAGAGGAAATTGAGAAAAAATTGCTGTAACACGAGATTTTTCGAATATTCTCGATACTGGCCGTTTGTACCAGTGAAATGTAAGAAAAACCACTAGAACGCTTTATTTTTCAAAGATTCTTCATTTCGCCTGATATTTAGGATAAAAATTGAGAAAAAACTACTGGAACACGAGATTTTTAAGATATTCTCGATACTGGCCGTTTGTACCAGTGAAATGTAAGTAAAACCACTGGAATGTCTTATATTTCCAAGATTCTTCATTTCGCCTGATATTTTAGAGGGAATTGAGAAAACACTACTGGAACACGAGATTTTTCAAATATTCTCGAAACTGGCCGTTTGTACCAGTGAAATGTAAGTAAAACCACTGGAACGCTATATTTTTCCAAGATTCTTCATTTCGCCTGATATTTCAGAGGAAATTGAGAAAACACAGCTGGAACACGAGATTTTTCAAATATTCACGGTACTGGCCGTTTGTACCAGTGAAATGTAAGTAAAACCACTGGGTCGTCTTATTTATCCAAAATTCTTCATTTCGCCTGATATTTCAGAGGAAATTGAGAAAAAATTGCTGGAACACGAGATTTTTCGAATATTGTCGATACTAGCCGTTTGTACAAGTGATATGTAAGTAAAACCACTGGAACGCTTTATTTTTTAAAGATTCTTCATTTCGCTGGATATTTTAGAGGAAATTGAGGAAACACTGCTGGAACACAAGATTTTTCAAATATTATCGATACTGGCCGTTTGTACCATTGAAATGTGAGTAAAACCACTGGAACGCTTTATTTTATCAAGATTCTTCATTTAGCCTAATATTTTAGAGAAAATTGAGAAAACACTGCTGGAACACGAGATTTTTCAAATATTCTCGATACTGGCCGTTTGTACCATTGAAATGTAAGTAAAACCACTGGAACGTCTTATTTTTTCAAGATTCTTCATTTCGCCTGTTATTTTAGAGGAAATTGAGAAAAAATTGCTGGAACCAGAGATTTTTCGAATATTCTCGATACTGGCCGTTTGTACCAGTGAAATGTAAAAAAAACCACTAGAACGCTTTATTTTTCAAAGATTCTTCATTTCGCCTGATATTTAAGAGGAAATTGAGAAAAAACTACTGGAACACGAGATTTTTCAGATATTCTCGAAACTGGCCGTTTGTACCAATGAAATGTAAGTAAAACCACTGGAACGTCTTATTTGTCGAAAATTCTTCATTTCGCCTGATATTTCAAAGGAAATTGAGAAAAAATTGCTGGAACACGAGATTTTTCGAATATTGTCGATACTAGCCGTTTGTACAAGTGATATGTAAGTAAAACCACTGAAACGTCTTATTTTTCCAAGATTCTTCATTTCGCCTGATATTTCAGAGGAAATTGAGAAAAAATTGCTGTAACACGAGATTTTTCGAATATTCTCGATACTGGCCGTTTGTACCAGTGAAATGTAAGAAAAACCACTAGAACGCTTTATTTTTCAAAGATTCTTCATTTCGCCTGATATTTAGGATAAAAATTGAGAAAAAACTACTGGAACACGAGATTTTTAAGATATTCTCGATACTGGCCGTTTGTACCAGTGAAATGTAAGT
Source organism: Anthrax anthrax (assembly GCA_963971155.1). Lineage (NCBI taxonomy): Eukaryota > Metazoa > Arthropoda > Insecta > Diptera > Bombyliidae > Anthrax > Anthrax anthrax. The sequence continues at coordinate 46,895 of CAXAQU010000058.1, read as the reverse complement.
AAAACCACTGGAACGCTATATTTTTCCAAGATTCTTCATTTCGCCTGATATTTTAGAGGGAATTGAGAAAACACTGCTGGAACACGAGATTTTTCAAATATTCACGGTACTGGCCGTTTGTACCAGTGAAATGTAAGTAAAACCACTGGGTCGTCTTATTTATCCAAAATTCTTCATTTCGCCTGATATTTCAGAGGAAATTGAGAAAAAATTGCTGGAACACGAGATTTTTCGAATATTGTCGATACTAGCCGTTTGTACAAGTGATATGTAAGTAAAACCACTGGAACGCTTTATTTTTTAAAGATTCTTCATTTCGCTGGATATTTTAGAGGAAATTGAGGAAACACTGCTGGAACACAAGATTTTTCAAATATTATCGATACTGGCCGTTTGTACCATTGAAATGTGAGTAAAACCACTGGAACGCTTTATTTTATCAAGATTCTTCATTTAGCCTAATATTTTAGAGAAAATTGAGAAAACACTGCTGGAACACGAGATTTTTCAAATATTCTCGATACTGGCCGTTTGTACCATTGAAATGTAAGTAAAACCACTGGAACGTCTTATTTTTTCAAGATTCTTCATTTCGCCTGTTATTTTAGAGGAAATTGAGAAAAAATTGCTGGAACCAGAGATTTTTCGAATATTCTCGATACTGGCCGTTTGTACCAGTGAAATGTAAAAAAAACCACTAGAACGCTTTATTTTTCAAAGATTCTTCATTTCGCCTGATATTTAAGAGGAAATTGAGAAAAAACTACTGGAACACGAGATTTTTCAGATATTCTCGAAACTGGCCGTTTGTACCAATGAAATGTAAGTAAAACCACTGGAACGTCTTATTTGTCGAAAATTCTTCATTTCGCCTGATATTTCAAAGGAAATTGAGAAAAAATTGCTGGAACACGAGATTTTTCGAATATTGTCGATACTAGCCGTTTGTACAAGTGATATGTAAGTAAAACCACTGGAACGTCTTATTTTTCCAAGATTCTTCATTTCGCCTGATATTTCAGAGGAAATTGAGAAAAAATTGCTGTAACACGAGATTTTTCGAATATTCTCGATACTGGCCGTTTGTACCAGTGAAATGTAAGAAAAACCACTAGAACGCTTTATTTTTCAAAGATTCTTCATTTCGCCTGATATTTAGGATAAAAATTGAGAAAAAACTACTCGAACACGAGATTTTTAAGATATTCTCGATACTGGCCGTTTGTACCAGTGAAATGTAAGTAAAACCACTGGAATGTCTTATATTTCCAAGATTCTTCATTTCGAATTATATTTCTGAGGAAATTGAGAAAAAACTACTGGAACACGAGATTTTTCAAATATTCTCGAAACTGGCCGTTTGTACCAGTGAAATGTAAGTAAAACCACTGGAACGCTATATTTTTCCAAGATTCTTCATTTCGCCTGATATTTCAGAGGAAATTGAGAAAACACAGCTGGAACACGAGATTTTTCAAATATTCTCGATACTGGCCGTTTGTACCATTGAAATGTAAGTAAAACCACTAGAACGCTTTATTTTTCCAAGATTCTTCATTTCGCCTGATATGGTAGAGGAATATGAGAAAACGCTGCTGGAACACGAGATTTTTCAAATATTCTCGATACTGGCCGTTTGTACCATTGAAATGTAAGTAAAACCACTGGAACGCTTTATTTTATCAAGATTCTTCATTTCGCCTGATATTTAAGATGAAATTGAGAAAAAACTACTGGAACACGGGATTTTTCAAATATTCACGGTACTGGCCGTTTGTACCAGTGAAATGTAAGCAAAATCACTGGAACGTCTTATTTTTCCAAGATTCCTCATTTCGCCTGATATTTCAGAGGAAATTGAGAAAAAATTGCTGGAACACGAGATTTTTCGAATATTGTCGATACTAGCCGTTTGTACAAGTGATATGTAAGTAAAACCACTGGAACACTTTATTTTTTAAAGATTCTTCATTTCGCCTGATATTTAAGAGGAAATTGAGAAAAAACTACTGGAACACGAGATTTTTCAAATATTCTCGATACTGGCCGTTTGTACCAGTGAAATGTAAGTAAAACCACTGGAACGCTATATTTTTCCAAGATTCTTCATTTCGCCTGATATTTTAGAGGAAATTGAGAAAACACTGCTGGAACTCAAGATTTTTCAGATATTCTCGAAACTTACCGTTTGTACCAGTGAAATGTAAGTAAAACCACTGGAATGTCTTATATTTCCAAGATTCTTCATTTCGCCTTATATTTCTGAGGAAATTGAGAAAAAACTACTGGAACACGAGATTTTTCGAATATTCTCGAAACTGGCCGTTTGTACCAGTGAAATGTAAGTAAAACCACTGGAACGCTATATTTTTCCAAGATTCTTCATTTCGACTGATATTTTAGAGGAAATTGAGAAAACACAGCTGGAACACGAGATTTTTCAAATATTCTCGAAACTGGCCGTTTGAACCATTGAAATGTAAGTAAAACCACTGGAACGTCTTATTTGTCGAAAATTCTTCATTTCGCCTGATATTTCAGAGGAAATTGAGAAAAAAGTACTGGAACACGGGATTTTTCAAATATTCTCGATACTGGCCGTTTGTACCAGTGAAATGTAAGTAAAACCACTGGAACGCTATATTTTTCCAAGATTCTTCATTTCGCCTGATATTTTAGAGGAAATTGAGAAAACACTGCTGGAACACGAGATTTTTCAGATATTCTCGAAACTTACCGTTTGTACCAGTGAAATGTAAGTAAAACCACTGGAACGTCTTATTTTTCAAAGATTCTTCATTTCGCCTGATTTTTCAGAGGAAATTGAGAGAAAATTGCTGGAACACGAGATTTTTCAAATATTCTCGAAACTGGCCGCTTGTACCAGTGAAATGTAAGTAAAACCACTGGAACGCTATATTTTTCCAAGATTCTTCATTTCGCCTGATATTGTAGAGGAAATTGAGAAAACACTGCTGGAACACGAGATTTTTCAAATATTCTCGAAACTGGCCGTTTGTACCATTGAAATGTAAGTAAAACCACTGGAACGTCTAATTTGTCGAAAATTCTTCATTTCGCCTGATATTTAAGAGGAAATTGAGAAAAAACTACTGGAAGACGGGATTTTTCAAATATTCTCGATACTGGCCGTTTGTACCATTGAAATGTAAGTAAAACCACTGGAACGTCTTATTTTTCAAAGATTCTTCATTTCGCCTAAAATTTCAGAGGAAATTGAGAGAAAATTGCTGGAACACGAGATTTTTCAAATATTCTCGAAACTGGCCGCTTGTACCAGTGAAATGTGAGTAAAACCACTGGAACGTCTTATATTTCCAAGATTCTTCATTTCGCCTGATATTGTAGAGGAAATTGAGAAAACACTGCTGGAACACGAGATTTTTCAATATTCTCGATACTGGCCGTTTGTACCATTGAAATGTAAGTAAAACCACTGGAATGTCTTATATTTCCAAGATTCTTCATTTCGCCTTATATTTCTGAGGAAATTGAGAAAAAACTACTGGAACACGAGATTTTTCAAATATTCTCGAAACTGGCCGTTTGTACCAGTGAAATGTAAGTAAAACCACTGGAACGCTATATTTTTCCAAGATTCTTCATTTCGCCTGATATTTCAGAGGAAATTGAGAAAACACTGCTGGAACACGAGATTTTTCAAATATTATCGATACTGGCCGTTTGTACCATTGAAATGTAAGTAAAACCACTGGAACGCCTTATTTTTCCAAGATTCTTCATTTCGCCTGATATTTTAGAGGAAATGGAGAAAACACTGCTGGAACACGAGATTTGTCAAATATTCTGGAAACTGGCCGTTTGTACCAGTGAAATGTAAGTAAAACCACTGGAACGCTATATTTTTCCAAGATTCTTCATTTCGCCTGATATTTTAGAGGGAATTGAGAAAACACTGCTGGAACACGAGATTTTTCAAATATTCACGGTACTGGCCGTTTGTACCAGTGAAATGTAAGTAAAACCACTGGGTCGTCTTATTTATCCAAAATTCTTCATTTCGCCTGATATTTCAGAGGAAATTGAGAAAAAATTGCTGGAACACGAGATTTTTCGAATATTGTCGATACTAGCCGTTTGTACAAGTGATATGTAAGTAAAACCACTGGAACGCTTTATTTTTTAAAGATTCTTCATTTCGCTGGATATTTTAGAGGAAATTGAGGAAACACTGCTGGAACACAAGATTTTTCAAATATTATCGATACTGGCCGTTTGTACCATTGAAATGTGAGTAAAACCACTGGAACGCTTTATTTTATCAAGATTCTTCATTTAGCCTAATATTTTAGAGAAAATTGAGAAAACACTGCTGGAACACGAGATTTTTCAAATATTCTCGATACTGGCCGTTTGTACCATTGAAATGTAAGTAAAACCACTGGAACGCTTTATTTTATCAAGATTCTTCATTTCGCCTGATATTTTAGAGGAAATTGAGAAAACACTGCTGGAACACGATATTTTTCAAATATTCTCGAAACTGGCCGTTTGTACCAGTGAAATGTAAGTAAAACCACTGGAACGTCTTATTTTTCCAAGATTCTTCATTTCGCCTAATATTTAAGAGGAAATTGAGAAAAAACTACTGGAACACGAGATTTTTCAAATATTCTCCAAACTGGCCGTTTGTACCATTGAAATGTAAGTAAAACCTCTGGAACGTCTTATTTTTCCAAGATTCTTCATTTCGCCTGATATTTCAGAGGAAATTGAGAAAAAATTGCTGGAACACGAGATTTTTCGAATATTCTCGAAAATGGCCGTTTGTACCAGTGAAATGTAAGAAAAACCACTAGAACGCTTTATTTTTCAAAGATTCTTCATTTCGCCTGATATTTCAGAGGAAATTGAGAAAAAACTACTGGAACACGAGATTTTTCAGATATTCTCGAAACTGGCCGTTTGAACCAGTGAAATGTAAGTAAAACCACTGGAACGCTTAATTTTTTAAAGATTCTTCATTTCGCCTGATATTTCAGAGGAAATTGAGAAAACACTGCTGGAACACGAGATTTTTCAAATATTGTCGATACTGGCCGTTTGTACCATTGAAATGTAAGTAAAACCACTGGAACGCTTTATTTTATCAAGATTCTTCATTTCGCCTGATATTTAAGAGGAAATTGAGAAAAAACTACTGGAACACGAGATTTTTCGAATATTGTCGATACTAGCCGTTTGTACAAGTGATATGTAAGTAAAACCACTGGAACGCTTTATTTTTTAAAGATTCTTCATTTCGCCTGATATTTAAGAGGAAATTGAGAAAAAACTACTGGAACACGAGATTTTTCAAATATTCTCGAAACTCGCCGTTTGTACAAGTGAAATGTAAGTAAAACCACTGGAACGCCTCATTTTTCCAAGATTCTTCATTTCGCCTGATATTTCAGAGAAAATTGAGAAAAAACTACTGGAACACGAGATTTTTCAGATATTCTCGAAACTGGCCGTTTGTACCAGTGAAATGTAAGTAAAACCACTGGAACGTCTTATTTTTCAAAGATTCTTCATTTCGCCTGACATTTCAGAGGAAATTGAGAGAAAATTGCTGGAACACGAGATTTTTCAAATATTCTCGATACTGGCCGTTTGTACCATTGAAATGTAAGTAAAACCACTGGAATGTCTTATATTTCCAATATTCTTCATTTCGCCTTATATTTCTGAGGAAATTGAGAAAAAACTACTGGAACACGAGATTTTTCAAATATTCTCGATACTGGCCGTTTGTACCATTGAAATGTAAGTAAAACCACTGGAACGTCTTATTTTTCCAAGATTCTTCATTTCGCCTGATATTTAAGAGGAAATTGAGAAAAAATTGCTGGAACACGAGATTTTTCGAATATTCTCGATACTGGCCGTTTGTACCATTGAAATGTAAGTAAAACCACTGGAACGTCTTATTTTTCCAAGATTCTTCATTTCGCCTGATAATTCAGAAGAAATTGAGAAAAAACTACTGGAACACGAGATTTTTCAAATATTCTCCAAACTGGCCGTTTGTACCAGTGAAATGTAAGTAAAACCACTGGAACGCTTTATTTTATCAAGATTCTTCATTTCGCTTGATATTTTAGAGGAAATTGTGAAAACACTGCTGGAACACTAGATTTTTCAAATATTCTCGATACTGGCCGTTTGTACCTTTGAAATGTAAGTAAAACCACTGGAACGCTTTATTTTATCAAGATTCTTCACTTCGCCTGATATTTTAGAGGAAATTGAGAAAACACTGCTGGAACACGAGATTTTTCAAATATTCTCGATACTGGCCGTTTGTACCATTGAAATGTAAGTAAAACCACTGGAACGTCTTATTTTTCAGAGATTCTTCATTTCGCCTGATATTTCAGAGGAAATTGAGAAAAAATTGCTGGCACACGAGATTTTTCGAATATTGTCGATACTAGCCGTTTGTACCAGTGAAATGTAAGTAAAACCACTGGAACGCTTTATTTTATCAAGATTCTTCATTTCGCTTGATATTTTAGAGGAAATTGTGAAAACACTGCTGGAACACTAGATTTTTCAAATATTCTCGATACTGGCCGTTTGTACCATTGAAATGTAAGTAAAACCACTGGAACGCTTTATTTTATCAAGATTCTTCATTTCGCCTGATATTTTAGAGGAAATTGAGAAAACACTGCTGGAACACGAGATTTTTCAAATATTCTCGATACTGGCCGTTTGTACCATTGAAATGTAAGTAAAACCACTGGAACGTCTTATTATTCCAAGATTCTTCATTTCGCCTGATATTTAAGAGGAAATTGAGAAAACACTGCTGGAACACGAGATTTTTCAAATATTATCGATACTGGCCGTTTGTACCATTGAAATGTAAGTAAAACCACTGGAACGCCTTATTTTTCCAAGATTCTTCATTTCGCGTGATATTTTAGAGGAAATTGAGAAAACACTGCTGGAACACGAGATTTTTCAAATATTCTCGATACTGGCCGTTTGTACCATTGAAATGTAAGTAAAACCACTGGAACGTCTTATTTTTCCAAGATTCTTCATTTCGCCTGATAATTCAGAGGAAATTGAGAAAAAACTACTGGAACACGAGATTTTTCAAATACTCTCCAAACTGGCCGTTTGTACCAGTGAAATGTAAGTAAAACCACTGGAACGCTTTATTTTATCAAGATTCTTCATTTCGCTTGATATTTTAGAGGAAATGGTGAAAACACTGCTGGAACACTAGATTTTTCAAATATTCTCGATACTGGCCGTTTGTACCTTTGAAATGTAAGTAAAACCACTGGAACGCTTTATTTTATCAAGATTCTTCACTTCGCCTGATATTTTAGAGGAAATTGAGAAAACACTGCTGGAACACGAGATTTTTCAAATATTCTCGATACTGGCCGTTTGTACCATTGAAATGTAAGTAAAACCACTGGAACGTCTTATTTTTCCAAGATTCTTCATTTCGCCTGATATTTCAGAGGAAATTGAGAAAAAATTGCTGGAACAAGAGATTTTTCGAATATTGTCGATACTAGCCGTTTGTACCACTGAAATGTAAGTAAAACCACTGGAACGCTTTATTTTATCAAGATTCTTCATTTCGCTTGATATTTTAGAGGAAATTGTGAAAACACTGCTGGAACACTAGATTTTTCAAATATTCTCCAAACTGGCCGTTTGTACCAGTGAAATGTAAGTTAAACCACTGGAACGCTTTATTTTATCAAGATTCTTCATTCCGCTTGATATTTTAGAGGAAATTGTGAAAACACTGCTGGAACACTAGATTTTTCAAATATTCTCGATACTGGCCGTTTGTACCTTTGAAATGTAAGTAAAACCACTGGAACGCTTTATTTTATCAAGATTCTTCACTTCGCCTGATATTTTAGAGGAAATTGAGAAAACACTGCTGGAACACGAGATTTTTCAAATATTCTCGATACTGGCCGTTTGTACCATTGAAATGTAAGTAAAACCACTGGAACGCCTTATTTTTCCAAGATTCTTCATTTCGCCTGATATTTCAGAGGAAATTGAGAAAAAATTGCTGGAACACGAGATCTTTCGAATACTCTCGATACTGGCCGTTTGTACCATTGAAATGTAAGTAAAACCACTGGAACGTCTTATTTTTCCAAGATTCTTCAATTCGCCTGATAATTCAGAGGAAATTGAGAAAAAACTACTGGAACACGAGATTTTTCAAATATTCTCCAAACTGGCCGTTTGTACCAGTGAAATGTAAGTAAAACCACTGGAACGCTTTATTTTATCAAGATTCTTCATTTCGCTTGATATTTTAGAGGAAATTGTGAAAACACTGCTGGAACACTAGATTTTTCAAATAATCTCGATACTGGCCGTTTGTACCATTGAAATGTAAGTAAAACCACTAGAACGCTTTATTTTTCCAAGATTCTTCATTTCGCCTGATATGGTAGAGGAATATGAGAAAACACTGCTGGAACACGATATTTTTCAAATATTCTCGAAACTGGATGTTTGTACCAGTGAAATGTAAGTAAAACCACTGGAACGTCTTATTTTTCCAAGATTCTTCATTTCGCCTGATATTTCAGAGGAAATTGAGAAAAAATTGCTGGAACAAGAGATTTTTCGAATATTGTCGATACTAGCCGTTTGTACCAGTGAAATGTAAGTAAAACCACTGGAACGCTTTATTTTATCAAGATTCTTCATTTCGCTTGATATTTTAGAGGAAATTGTGAAAACACTGCTGGAACACTAGATTTTTCAAATATTCTCCAAACTGGCCGTTTGTACCAGTGAAATGTAAGTTAAACCACTGGAACGCTTTATTTTATCAAGATTCTTCATTTCGCTTGATATTTTAGAGGAAATTGTGAAAACACTGCTGGAACACTAGATTTTTCAAATATTCTCGATACTGGCCGTTTGTACCTTTGAAATGTAAGTAAAACCACTGGAACGCTTTATTTTATCAAGATTCTTCACTTCGCCTGATATTTTAGAGGAAATTGAGAAAACACTGCTGGAACACGAGATTTTTCAAATATTCTCGATACTGGCCGTTTGTACCATTGAATGTAAGTAAAACCACTGGAACGCCTTATTTTTCCAAGATTCTTCATTTCGCCTGATATTTCAGAGGAAATTGAGAAAAAATTGCTGGAACACGAGATCTTTCGAATATTCTCGATACTGGCCGTTTGTACCATTGAAATGTAAGTAAAACCACTGGAACGTCTTATTTTTCCAAGATTCTTCATTTCGCCTGATAATTCAGAGGAAATTGAGAAAAAACTACTGGAACACGAGATTTTTCAAATATTCTCCAAACTGGCCGTTTGTACCAGTGAAATGTAAGTAAAACCACTGGAACGCTTTATTTTATCAAGATTCTTCATTTCGCTTGATATTTTAGAGGAAATTGTGAAAACACTGCTGGAACACTAGATTTTTCAAATATTCTCGATACTGGCCGTTTGTACCTTTGAAATGTAAGTTAAACCACTGGAACGCTTTATTTTATCAAGATTCTTCACTTCGCCTGATATTTTAGAGGAAATTGAGAAAACACTGCTGGAACACGAGATTTTTCAAATATTCTCGATACTGGCCGTTTGTACCATTGAAATGTAAGTAAAACCACTGGAACGTCTTATTTTTCCAAGATTCTTCATTTCGCCTGATATTTCAGAGGAAATTGAGAAAAAATTGCTGGAACACGAGATTTTTCGAATATTGTCGATACTAGCCGTTTGTACCAGTGAAATGTAAGTAAAACCACTGGAACGCTTTATTTTATCAAGATTCTTCATTTCGCTTGATATATTAGAGGAAATTGTGAAAACACTGCTGGAACACTAGATTTTTCAAATATTCTCGATACTGGCCGTTTGTACCATTGAAATGTAAGTAAAACCACTGGAACGCTTTATTTTATCAAGATACTTCATTTCGCCTGATATTTTAGAGGAAATTGAGAAAACACTGCTGGAACACGAGATTTTTCAAATATTCTCGATACTGGCCGTTTGTACTATTGAAATGTAAGTAAAACCACTGGAACGTCTTATTTTTCCAAGATTCTTCATTTCGCCTGATATTTAAGAGGAAATTGAGAAAACACTGATGGAACACGAGATTTTTCAAATATTCTCGATACTGGCCGTTTGTACCATTGAAATGTAAGTAAAACCACTGGAACGCCTTATTTTTCCAAGATTCTTCATTTCGCGTGATATTTTAGAGGAAATTGTGAAAACACTGCTGGAACACGAGATTTTTCGGATATTCTCGAAACTGGCCGTTTGTACCAGTGAAATGTAAGTAAAACCACTGGAACGTCTTATTTTTCAAAGATCCTTCATTTCGCCTGATATTTTAGAGGAAATTGAGAAAAAATTGCTGGAACACGAGATTTTTCAAATATTCTCGATACTGGCCGTTTGTACCAGTGAAATGTAAGTATAACCACTGGAACGTCTTATATTTCCAAGATTCTTCATTTCGCCTGATATTTTAGAGGAAATTGAGAAAACACTGCTGGAACACGAGATTTTTCAAATATTCTCGATACTGGCCGTTTGTACCATTGAAATGTAAGTAAAACCACTGGAACGTCTTATTTTTCAAAGATTATTCATTTCGCCTGATATTTCAGAGGAAATTGAGAAAAAACTACTGGAACACGAGATTTTTCAGATATTCTCGAAACTGGCCATTTGTACCAGTGAAATGTAAGTAAAACCACTGGAAAGTCTTATTTTTCAAAGATCCTTCATTTCGCCTGATATTTTAGAGGAAATTGAGAAAACATTGCTGGAACACGAGATTTTTCATATATTATCGATACTGGCCGTTTGTACCATTGAAATGTAAGTAAAACCACTGGAACGCCTTATTTTTCCAAGATTCTTCATTTCGCCTGATATTTTAGAGGAAATTGAGAAAACACTGCTGGAACACGAGATTTTTCAAATATTCTCGATACTGGCCGTTTGTACCATTGAAATGTAAGTAAAACCACTGGAACGTCTTATTTTTCCAAGATTCTTCATTTCGCCTGATATTTAAGAGGAAATTGAGAAAACACTGCTGGAACACGAGATTTTTCAAATATTATCGATACTGGCCGTTTGTACCATTGAAATGTAAGAAAAACCACTAGAACGCTTTATTTTTCTAAGATTCTTCATTTCGCCTGATATTTCAGAGGAAATTGAGAAAAAATTGCTGGAACACGAGATTTTTCGAATATTCTCGATACTGGCCGTTTGTACCAGTGAAATGTAAGAAAAACCACTAGAACGCTTTATTTTTCAAAGATTCTTCATTTCGCCTGATATTTCAGAGGAAATTGAGAAAAAACTACTGGAACACGAGATTTTTCAGATATATTCTCGAAACTGGCCGTTTGTACCAGTGAAATGTGAGTAAAACCACTGAAACGTCTTATATTTCCAAGATTCTTCATTTCGCCTTATATTTCTGAGGAAATTGAGAAAAAACTACTGGAACACGAGATTTTTCAAATATTCTCGAAACTGACCGTTTGTACCAGTGAAATGTAAATAAAACCATTGGAACGCTATATTTTTCCAAGATTCTTCATTTCGCCTGATATTTTAGAGGAAATTGAGAAAACACTGCTGGAACACGAGATTTTTCAAATATTCTCGAAACTGACCGTTTGTACCAGTGAAATGTAAATAAAACCACTGGAACGCTATATTTTTCCAAGATTCTTCATTTCGCCTGATATTTTAGAGGAAATTGAGAAAAAATTGCTGGAACACGAGATTTTTCGAATATTCTCGATACTGGCCGTTTGTACCATTGAAATGTAAGTAAAACCACTGGAACGTCTTATTTTTCAATGATTCTCCATTTCGCCTGATATTTCAGAGGAAATTGAGAAAAAACTACTGGAACACGAGATTTTTCGAATATTCTCGATACTGGCCGTTTGTACCAGTGAAATGTAAGAAAAACCACTAGAACGCTTTATTTTATCAAGATTCTTCATTTCGCCTGATATTTTAGAGGAAATTGAGAAAACACTGCTGGAACACGAGATTTTTCAAATATTCTCGATACTGGCCGTTTGTACCAGTGAAATGTAAATAAAACCATTGGAACGCTATATTTTTCCAAGATTCTTCATTTCGCCTGATATTTTAGAGGAAATTGAGAAAAAATTGCTGGAACACGAGATTTTTCGAATATTCTCGATAGTGGCCGTTTGTACCAGTGAAATGTAAGAAAAACCACTAGAACGCTTTATTTTTCAAAGATTCTTCATTTCTCCTGATATTTCAGAGGAAATTGAGAAAAAACTACTGGAACACGAGATTTTTCAGATATTCTCGAAACTGGCCGTTTGTACCAGTGAAATGTAAGAAAAACCACTAGAACGCTTTATTTTTCAAAGATTCTTCATTTCGCCTGATATTTCAGAGGAAATTGAGAAAAAACTACTGGAACACGAGATTTTTCAAATATTCTCGAAACTGGCCGTTTGTACCAGTGAAATGTAAGAAAAACCACTAGAACGCTTTATTTTTCAAAGATTCTTCATTTCGCCTGATATTTCAGAGGAAATTGAGAAAAAACTACTGGAACACGAGATTTTTCAAATATTCTCGAAACTGACCGTTTGTACCAGTGAAATGTAAATTAAACCATTGGAACGCTATATTTTTCCAAGATTCTTCATTTCGCCTGATATTTTTGAGGAAATTGAGAAAAAATTGCTGGAACACGAGATTTTTCGAATATTCTCGATACTGGCCGTTTGTACCAGTGAAATGTAAGAAAAACCACTAGAACGCTTTATTTTTCAAAGATTCTTCATTTCGCCTGATATTTCAGAGGAAATTGAGAAAAAACTACTGGAACACGAGATTTTTCAGATATTCTCGAAACTGGCCGTTTGTACCAGTGAAATGTAAGAAAAACCACTAGAACGCTTTATTTTTCAAAGATTATTCATTTCGCCTGATATTTCAGAGGAAATTGAGAAAAAACTACTGGAACACGAGATTTTTCAGATATTCTCGAAACTGGCCGTTTGTACCAGTGAAATGTAAGAAAAACCACTAGAACGTCTTATTTTTCAATGATTCTCCATTTCGCCTGATATTGCAGAGGAAATTGAGAAAAAACTACTGGAACACGAGATTTTTCGAATATTTTAGATACTGGCCGTTTGTACCAGTGAAATGTAAGAAAAACCACTAGAACGCTTTATTTTTCAAAGATTATTCATTTCGCCTGATATTTCAGAGGAAATTGAGGAAAAACTACTGGAACACGAGATTTTTCAGATATTCTCGAAACTGGCCGTTTGTACCAGTGAAATGTAAGAAAAACCACTAGAACGCTTTATTTTTCAAAGATTCTTCATTTCGCCTGATATTTCAGAGGAAATTGAGAAAAAACTACTGGAACACGAGATTTTTCAAATATTCTCGAAACTGACCGTTTGTACCAGTGAAATGTAAGTAAAACCACTGGAACGCTTTATTTTATCAAGATTCTTCATTTCGCTTGATATTTTAGAGGAAATTGTGAAAACACTGCTGGAACACTAGATTTTTCAAATATTCTCGATACTGGCCGTTTGTACCATTGAAATGTAAGTAAAACCACTAGAACGCTTTATTTTTCCAAGATTCTTCATTTCGCCTGATATGGTAGAGGAATATGAGAAAACACTGCTGGAACACGATATTTTTCAAATATTCTCGAAACTGGCCGTTTGTACCAGTGAAATGTAAGTAAAACCACTGGAACGTCTTATTTTTCCAAGATTCTTCATTTCGCCTGATATTTCAGAGGAAATTGAGAAAAAATTGCTGGAACAAGAGATTTTTCGAATATTGTCGATACTAGCCGTTTGTACCAGTGAAATGTAAGTAAAACCACTGGAACGCTTTATTTTATCAAGATTCTTCATTTCGCTTGATATTTTAGAGGAAATTGTGAAAACACTGCTGGAACACTAGATTTTTCAAATATTCTCCAAACTGGCCGTTTGTACCAGTGAAATGTAAGTTAAACCACTGGAACGCTTTATTTTATCAAGATTCTTCATTTCGCTTGATATTTTAGAGGAAATTGTGAAAACACTTCTGGAACACTAGATTTTTCAAATATTCTCGATACTGGCCGTTTGTACCTTTGAAATGTAAGTAAAACCACTGGAACGCTTTATTTTATCAAGATTCTTCACTTCGCCTGATATTTTAGAGGAAATTGAGAAAACACTGCTGGAACACGAGATTTTTCAAATATTCTCGATACTGGCCGTTTGTACCATTGAAATGTAAGTAAAACCACTGGAACGCCTTATTTTTCCAAGATTCTTCATTTCGCCTGATATTTCAGAGGAAATTGAGAAAAAATTGCTGGAACACGAGATCTTTCGAATATTCTCGATACTGGCCGTTTGTACCATTGAAATGTAAGTAAAACCACTGGAACGTCTTATTTTTCCAAGATTCTTCATTTCGCCTGATAATTCAGAGGAAATTGAGAAAAAACTACTGGAACACGAGATTTTTCAAATATTCTCCAAACTGGCCGTTTGTACCAGTGAAATGTAAGTAAAACCACTGGAACGCTTTATTTTATCAAGATTCTTCATTTCGCTTGATATTTTAGAGGAAATTGTGAAAACACTGCTGGAACACTAGATTTTTCAAATATTCTCGATACTGGCCGTTTGTACCTTTGAAATGTAAGTTAAACCACTGGAACGCTTTATTTTATCAAGATTCTTCACTTCGCCTGATATTTTAGAGGAAATTAAGAAAACACTGCTGGAACACGAGATTTTTCAAATATTCTCGATACTGGCCGTTTGTACCATTGAAATGTAAGTAAAACCACTGGAACGTCTTATTTTTCCAAGATTCTTCATTTCGCCTGATATTTCAGAGGAAATTGAGAAAAAATTGCTGGAACACGAGATTTTTCGAATATTGTCGATACTAGCCGTTTGTACCAGTGAAATGTAAGTAAAACCACTGGAACGCTTTATTTTATCAAGATTCTTCATTTCGCTTGATATATTAGAGGAAATTGTGAAAACACTGCTGGAACACTAGATTTTTCAAATATTCTCGATACTGGCCGTTTGTACCATTGAAATGTAAGTAAAACCACTGGAACGCTTTATTTTATCAAGATACTTCATTTCGCTTGATATTTTAGAGGAAATTGTGAAAACACTGCTGGAACACTAGATTTTTCAAATATTCTCGATACTGGCCGTTTGTACCTTTGAAATGTAAGTTAAACCACTGGAACGCTTTATTTTATCAAGATTCTTCACTTCGCCTGATATTTTAGAGGAAATTGAGAAAACACTGCTGGAACACGAGATTTTTCAAATATTCTCGATACTGGCCGTTTGTACCATTGAAATGTAAGTAAAACCACTGGAACGTCTTATTTTTCCAAGATTCTTCATTTCGCCTGATATTTCAGAGGAAATTGAGAAAAAATTGCTGGAACACGAGATTTTTCGAATATTGTCGATACTAGCCGTTTGTACCAGTGAAATGTAAGTAAAACCACTGGAACGCTTTATTTTATCAAGATTCTTCATTTCGCTTGATATATTAGAGGAAATTGTGAAAACACTGCTGGAACACTAGATTTTTCAAATATTCTCGATACTGGCCGTTTGTACCATTGAAATGTAAGTAAAACCACTGGAACGCTTTATTTTTCAAGATACTTCATTTCGCCTGATATTTTAGAGGAAATTGAGAAAACACTGCTGGAACACGAGATTTTTCAAATATTCTCGATACTGGCCGTTTGTACCATTGAAATGTAAGTAAAACCACTGGAACGCCTTATTTTTCCAAGATTCTTCATTTCGCCTGATATTTCAGAGGAAATTGAGGAAAAAATTGCTGGAACACGAGATCTTTCGAATATTCTCGATACTGGCCGTTTGTACCATTGAAATGTAAGTAAAACCACTGGAACGTCTTATTTTTCCAAGATTCTTCATTTCGCCTGATAATTCAGAGGAAATTGAGAAAAAACTACTGGAACACGAGATTTTTCAAATATTCTCCAAACTGGCCGTTTGTACCAGTGAAATGTAAGTAAAACCACTGGAACGCTTTATTTTATCAAGATTCTTCATTTCGCTTGATATTTTAGAGGAAATTGTGAAAAACACTGCTGGAACACTAGATTTTTCAAATATTCTCGATACTGGCCGTTTGTACCTTTGAAATGTAAGTTAAACCACTGGAACGCTTTATTTTATCAAGATTCTTCACTTCGCCTGATATTTTAGAGGAAATTGAGAAAACACTGCTGGAACACGAGATTTTTCAAATATTCTCGATACTGGCCGTTTGTACCATTGAAATGTAAGTAAAACCACTGGAACGTCTTATTTTTCCAAGATTCTTCATTTCGCCTGATATTTCAGAGGAAATTGAGAAAAAATTGCTGGAACACGAGATTTTTCGAATATTGTCGATACTAGCCGTTTGTACCAGTGAAATGTAAGTAAAACCACTGGAACGCTTTATTTTATCAAGATTCTTCATTTCGCTTGATATATTAGAGGAAATTGTGAAAACACTGCTGGAACACTAGATTTTTCAAATATTCTCGATACTGGCCGTTTGTACCATTGAAATGTAAGTAAAACCACTGGAACG
>CAXAQU010000058.1:0-29980 GCA_963971155.1 Anthrax anthrax | reverse complement strand
CCTGATATTTCAGAGGAAATTGAGAAAAAACTACTGGAACACGGGATTTTTCAAATATTCACGGTACTGGCCGTTTGTACCAGTGAAATGAAAGTAAAACCACTGGAACGTCTTATTTTTCCAAGATTCCTCATTTCGCCTGATATTCCAGAGGAAATTGAGAAAGAATTGCTGGAACACGAGATTTTTCGAATATTGTCGATACTAGCCGTTTGTACAAGTGATATGTAAGTAAAACCACTGGAACGCTTTATTTTTTAAAGATTCTTCATTTCGCCTGATATTTAAGAGGAAATTGAGACAAAACTACTGGAACACGAGATTTTTCAGATATTCTCGAAACTGGCCGTTTGTACCAGTGAAATGTAAGTAAAACCACTGGAATGTCTTATTTTTCCAAGATTCTTCATTTCGCCTGATATTTCAGAGTAAATTGAGAGAAAATTGCTGGAACACGAGATTTTTCAAATATTCTCGATACTGGCCGTTTGTACCGGTGAAATGTAAGTAAAACCACTGGAATGTCTTATATTTCCAAGATTCTTCATTTCGCCTTATATTTCTGAGGAAATTGAGAAAAAACTACTGGAATACGAGATTTTTCAAAAATTCTCGAAACTGGCCGTTTGTACCAGTGAAATGTAAGTAAAACCACTGGAACGCTATATTTTTCCAAGATTCTTCATTTCGCCTGATATTTTAGAGGAAATTGAGAAAACACAGCTGGAACACGAGATTTTTCAAATAATCTCGATACTGGCCGTTTGTACCATTGAAATGTAAGTAAAACCACTGGAACGCTTTAATTTTCCAAGATTCTTCATTTCGCCTGATATGGTAGAGTAAATTGAAAAAACACTGCTGGAACACGAGATTTTTCAAATATTCTCGATACTGGCCGTTTGTACCATTGAAATGTAAGTAAAACCACTGGAACGCTTTATTTTATCAAGATTCTTCATTTCGCCTGATATTTAAGAGGAAATTGAGAAAAAACTACTGGAACACGAGATTTTTCGTATATTCTCGAAACTGGCCGTTTGTACCAATGAAATGTAAGTAAAACCACTGGAACGTCTTATTTGTCGAAAATTCTTCATTTCGCCTGATATTTCAGAGGAAATTGAGAAAAAACTACTGGAACACGGGATTTTTCAAATATTCACGGTACTGGCCGTTTGTACCAGTGAAATGTAAGTAAAACCACTGGAACGTCTTATTTTTCCAAGATTCCTCATTTCGCCTGATATTTCAGAGGAAATTGAGAAAAAATTGCTGGAACACGAGATTTTTCGAATATTGTCGATACTAGCCGTTTGTACAAGTGATATGTAAGTAAAACCACTGGATCGCTTTATTTTTTAAAGATTCTTCATTTCGCCTGATATTTAAGAGGAAATTGAGAAAAAACTACTGGAACACGAGATTTTTCAAATATTCTCGAAACTGGCCGTTTGTACCATTGAAATGTAAGTAAAACCACTGGAACGTCTTATTTGTCGAAAATTCTTCATTTCGCCTGATATTTCAGAGGAAATTGAGAAAAAACTACTGGAACACGGGATTTTTCAAATATTCACGGTACTGGCCGTTTGTACCAGTGAAATGTAAGTAAAACCACTGGAACGTCTTATTTTTCCAAGATTCTTCATTTCGCCTGATATTTCAGAGGAAATTGAGAAAAAATTGCTGGAACACGAGATTTTTCGAATATTATCGATACTGGCCGTTTGTACCAGTGAAATGTTAGTAAAACCACTGGAACGCATATTTTTCCAAGATTCTTCATTTCGCCTGATATTTTAGAGGGAATTGAGAAAACACTGCTGGAACACGAGATTTTTCAAATATTCTCGATACTGGCCGTTTGTACCAGTGAAATGTAAGTAAAACCACTGGAACGTCTTATATTTCCAAGATTCTTCATTTCGCCTGATATTTCAGAGGAAATTGAGAAAGAATTGCTGGAACACGAGATTTTTCGAATATTCTCGATACTGGCCGTTTGTACCAGTGAAATGTAAGAAAAACCACTAGAAGGCTTTATTTTTCAAAGATTCTTCATTTCGCCTGATATTTCAGAGGAAATTGAGAAAAAACTACTGGAACACGAGATTTTTCAGATATTCTCGAAACTGGCCGTTTGTACCAGTGGAATGTAAGTAAAACCACTGGAATGTCTTATTTTTCCAAGATTCTTCATTTCGCCTGATATTTCAGAGTAAATTGAGAGAAAATTGCTGGAAAAAGAGATTTTTCAAATATTCTCGATACTGGCCGTTTGTACCGGTGGAATGTAAGTAAAACCACTGGAATGTCTTATATTTCCAAGATTCTTCATTTCGCCTTATATTTCTGAGGAAATTGAGAAAAAACTACTGAAACACGAGATTTTTCAAATATTCTCGAAACTGGCCGTTTGTACCAGTGAAATGTAAGTAAAACCACTGGAACGCTATATTTTTCCAAGATTCTTCATTTCGCCTGATATTGTAGAGGAAATTGAGAAAACACTGCTGGAACACGAGATTTTCAAATATTCTCGATACTGGCCGTTTGTACCATTGAAATGTAAGTAAAACCACTGAAACGTCTTATTTGTCGAAAATTCGTCATTTCGCCTGATATTTCAGAGGAAATTGAGAAAAAACTACTGGAACACGGGATTTTTCAAATATTCACGGTACTGGCCGTTTGTACCAGTGAAATGTAAGTAAAACCACTGGAACGTCTTATTTTTTCAAGATTCCTCATTTCGCCTGATATTTCAGAGGAAATTGAGAAAAAATTGCTGGAACACGAGATTTTTCGAATACTGTCGATACTAGCCGTTTGTACAAGTGATATGTAAGTAAAACCACTGGTACGCTTTATTTTTTAAAGATTCTTCATTTCGCCTGATATTTAAGAGGAAATTGAGAAAAAACTACTGGAACACGAGATTTTTCAAATATTCTCGAAACTGGCCGTTTGTACCATTGAAATGTAAGTAAAACCACTGGAACGTCTTATTTGTCGAAAATTCTTCATTTCGCCTGATATTTCAGAGGAAATTGAGAAAAAACTACTGGAACACGAGATTTTTCAAATATTCACGGTACTGGCCGTTTGTACCATTGAAATGTAAGTAAAACCACTGGAACGTCTTATTTTTCCAAGATTCTTCATTTCGCCTGATATTTCAGAGGAAATTGAGAAAAAATTGCTGGAACACGAGATTTTTCGAATATTCTCGATACTGGCCGTTTGTACCAGTGAAATGTAAGAAAAACCACTAGAACGCTTTATTTTTCAAAGATTCTTCATTTCGCCTGATATTTCAGAGGAAATTGAGAAAAAACTACTGGAACACGAGATTTTTCAAATATTCTCGATACTGGCCGTTTGTACCATTGAAATGTAAGTAAAACCACTGGAACGTCTTATTTTTCAAAGATTCTTCATTTCGTCTGATATTTCAGAGGAAATTGAGAGAAAATTGCTGGAACACGAGATTTTTCAAATATTCTCGATACTGGCCGTTTGTACCATTGAAATGTAAGTAAAACCACTGGAACGCTTTATTTTTCCAAGATTCTTTATTTCGCCTGATATTTAAGAGGAAATTGAAAAAAAACTACTGGAACACGAGATTTTTCAAATATTCTCGAAACTGGCCGTTTGTACCATTGAAATGCAAGTAAAACCACTGGAACGTCTTATTTTTCCAAGATTCTTCATTTCGCCTGATATTTCAGAGGAAATTGAGAAAAAATTGCTGGAACACGAGATTTTTCGAAAATTATCGATACTGGCCGTTTGTACCAGTGAAATGTAAGTAAAACCACTGGAACGCATATTTTTCCAAGATTCTTCATTTCGCCTGATATTTTAGAGGGAATTGAGAAAACACTGCTGGAACACGAGATTTTTCAAATATTCTCGATACTGGCCGTTTGTACCAGTGAAATGTAAGTAAAACCACTGGAACGTCTTATATTTCCAAGATTCTTCATTTCGCCTGATATTTCAGAGGAAATTGAGAAAGAATTGCTGGAACACGAGATTTTTCGAATATTCTCGATACTGGCCGTTTGTACCAGTGAAATGTAAGAAAAACCACTAGAAGGCTTTATTTTTCAAAGATTCTTCATTTCGCCTGATATTTCAGAGGAAATTGAGAAAAAACTACTGGAACACGAGATTTTCAGATATTCTCGATACTGGCCGTTTGTACCATTGAAATGTAAGTAAAACCACTGGAACGTCTTATTTGTCGAAAATTCTTCATTTCGCCTGATATTTCAGAGGAAATTGAGAAAAAACTACTGGAACACGAGATTTTTCAAATATTCACGGTACTGGCCGTTTGTACCATTGAAATGTAAGTAAAACCACTGGAACGTCTTATTTTTCCAAGATTCTTCATTTCGCCTGATATTTCAGAGGAAATTGAGAAAAAATTGCTGGAACACGAGATTTTTCGAATATTCTCGATACTGGCCGTTTGTACCAGTGAAATGTAAGAAAAACCACTAGAACGCTTTATTTTTCAAAGATTCTTCATTTCGCCTGATATTTCAGAGGAAATTGAGAAAAAATTGCTGGAACACGAGATTTTTCAAATATTCTCGATACTGGCCGTTTGTACCATTGAAATGTAAGTAAAACCACTGGAACGCTTTATTTTATCATGATTCTTCATTTCGCCTGATATTTTAGAGGAAATTGAGAAAACACTGCTGGAACACGAGATTTTTCAAATATTCTCGATACTGGCAGTTTGTACCATTGAAATGTAAGTAAAACCACTGAAACGCTTTATTTTTCAAAGATTCTTCATTTCGCCTGATATTTCAGAGGAAATTGAGAAAAAACTACTGGAACACGAGATTTTTCAGATATTCTCGAAACTGGCCGTTTGTACCAGTTAAATGTAAGTAAAACCACTGGAACGTCTTATTTTTCCAAGATTCTTCATTTCGCCTGATATTTCAGAAGAAATTGAGAGAAAATTGCTGGAACACGAGATTTTTCAAATATTCTCGATACTGGCCGTTTGTACCGGTGAAATGTAAGTAAAACCACTGGAACGCTATATTTTTCCAAGATTCTTCATTTCGCCTGATATTTTAGAGGAAATTGAGAAAACACTGCTGGAACACGAGATTTTTCAAATATTCTCGATACTGGCCGATTGTACCATTGAAATGTAAGTAAAACCACTGGAACGCTTTATTTTATCAAGATTCTTCATTTCGCCTGATATTTAAGAGGAAATTGAGAAAAAACTACTGGAACACGAGATTTTTCGAATATTCTCGAAACTGGCCGTTTGTACCAATGAAATGTAAGTAAAACCACTGGAACGTCTTATTCGTCGAAAATTCTTCATTTCGCCTGATATTTCAGAGGAAATTGAGAAAAAACTACTGGAACACGGGATTTTTCAAATATTCACGGTACTGGCCGTTTGTACCAGTGAAATGTAAGTAAAACCACTGGAACGTCTTATTTTTCCAAGATTCCTCATTTCGCCTGATATTCCAGAGGAAATTGAGAAAGAATTGCTGGAACACGAGATTTTTCGAATATTGTCGATACTAGCCGTTTGTACAAGTGATATGTAAGTAAAACCACTGGAACGCTTTATTTTTTAAAGATTCTTCATTTCGCCTGATATTTAAGAGGAAATTGAGACAAAACTACTGGAACACGAGATTTTTCAGATATTCTCGAAACTGGCCGTTTGTACCAGTGAAATGTAAGTAAAACCACTGGAATGTCTTATTTTTCCAAGATTCTTCATTTCGCCTGATATTTCAGAGTAAATTGAGAGAAAATTGCTGGAACACGAGATTTTTCAAATATTCTCGATACTGGCCGTTTGTACCAGTGAAATGTAAGTAAAACCACTGGAATGTCTTATATTTCCAAGATTCTTCATTTCGCCTTATATTTCTGAGGAAATTGAGAAAAAACTACTGGAATACGAGATTTTTCAAAAATTCTCGAAACTGGCCGTTTGTACCAGTGAAATGTAAGTAAAACCACTGGAACGCTATATTTTTCCAAGATTCTTCATTTCGCCTGATATTTTAGAGGAAATTGAGAAAACACAGCTGGAACACGAGATTTTTCAAATAATCTCGATACTGGCCGTTTGTACCATTGAAATGTAAGTAAAACCACTGGAACGCTTTAATTTTCCAAGATTCTTCATTTCGCCTGATATGGTAGAGTAAATTGAAAAAACACTGCTGGAACACGAGATTTTTCAAATATTCTCGATACTGGCCGTTTGTACCATTGAAATGTAAGTAAAACCACTGGAACGCTTTATTTTATCAAGATTCTTCATTTCGCCTGATATTTAAGAGGAAATTGAGAAAAAACTACTGGAACACGAGATTTTTCGTATATTCTCGAAACTGGCCGTTTGTACCAATGAAATGTAAGTAAAACCACTGGAACGTCTTATTTGTCGAAAATTCTTCATTTCGCCTGATATTTCAGAGGAAATTGAGAAAAAACTACTGGAACACGGGATTTTTCAAATATTCACGGTACTGGCCGTTTGTACCAGTGAAATGTAAGTAAAACCACTGGAACGTCTTATTTTTCCAAGATTCCTCATTTCGCCTGATATTTCAGAGGAAATTGAGAAAAAATTGCTGGAACACGAGATTTTTCGAATATTGTCGATACTAGCCGTTTGTACAAGTGATATGTAAGTAAAACCACTGGATCGCTTTATTTTTTAAAGATTCTTCATTTCGCCTGATATTTAAGAGGAAATTGAGAAAAAACTACTGGAACACGAGATTTTTCAAATATTCTCGAAACTGGCCGTTTGTACCATTGAAATGTAAGTAAAACCACTGGAACGTCTTATTTGTCGAAAATTCTTCATTTCGCCTGATATTTCAGAGGAAATTGAGAAAAAACTACTGGAACACGGGATTTTTCAAATATTCACGGTACTGGCCGTTTGTACCAGTGAAATGTAAGTAAAACCACTGGAACGTCTTATTTTTCCAAGATTCTTCATTTCGCCTGATATTTCAGAGGAAATTGAGAAAAAATTGCTGGAACACGAGATTTTTCGAATATTATCGATACTGGCCGTTTGTACCAGTGAAATGTTAGTAAAACCACTGGAACGCATATTTTTCCAAGATTCTTTATTTCGCCTGATATTTTAGAGGGAATTGAGAAAACACTGCTGGAACACGAGATTTTTCAAATATTCTCGATACTGGCCGTTTGTACCAGTGAAATGTAAGTTAAATCACTGGAACGTCTTATATTTCCAAGATTCTTCATTTCGCCTGATATTTCAGAGGAAATTGAGAAAGAATTGCTGGAACACGAGATTTTTCGAATATTCTCGATACTGGCCGTTTGTACCAGTGAAATGTAAGAAAAACCACTAGAAGGCTTTATTTTTCAAAGATTCTTCATTTCGCCTGATATTTCAGAGGAAATTGAGAAAAAACTACTGGAACACGAGATTTTTCAGATATTCTCGAAACTGGCCGTTTGTACCAGTGGAATGTAAGTAAAACCACTGGAATGTCTTATTTTTCCAAGATTCTTCATTTCGCCTGATATTTCAGAGTAAATTGAGAGAAAATTGCTGGAAAAAGAGATTTTTCAAATATTCTCGATACTGGCCGTTTGTACCGGTGGAATGTAAGTAAAACCACTGGAATGTCTTATATTTCCAAGATTCTTCATTTCGCCTTATATTTCTGAGGAAATTGAGAAAAAACTACTGAAACACGAGATTTTTCAAATATTCTCGAAACTGGCCGTTTGTACCAGTGAAATGTAAGTAAAACCACTGGAACGCTATATTTTTCCAAGATTCTTCATTTCGCCTGATATTGTAGAGGAAATTGAGAAAACACTGCTGGAACACGAGATTTTCAAATATTCTCGATACTGGCCGTTTGTACCATTGAAATGTAAGTAAAACCACTGAAACGTCTTATTTGTCGAAAATTCGTCATTTCGCCTGATATTTCAGAGGAAATTGAGAAAAAACTACTGGAACACGGGATTTTTCAAATATTCACGGTACTGGCCGTTTGTACCAGTGAAATGTAAGTAAAACCACTGGAACGTCTTATTTTTTCAAGATTCCTCATTTCGCCTGATATTTCAGAGGAAATTGAGAAAAAATTGCTGGAACACGAGATTTTTCGAATACTGTCGATACTAGCCGTTTGTACAAGTGATATGTAAGTAAAACCACTGGTACGCTTTATTTTTTAAAGATTCTTCATTTCGCCTGATATTTAAGAGGAAATTGAGAAAAAACTACTGGAACACGAGATTTTTCAAATATTCTCGAAACTGGCCGTTTGTACCATTGAAATGTAAGTAAAACCACTGGAACGTCTTATTTGTCGAAAATTCTTCATTTCGCCTGATATTTCAGAGGAAATTGAGAAAAAACTACTGGAACACGAGATTTTTCAAATATTCACGGTACTGGCCGTTTGTACCATTGAAATGTAAGTAAAACCACTGGAACGTCTTATTTTTCCAAGATTCTTCATTTCGCCTGATATTTCAGAGGAAATTGAGAAAAAATTGCTGGAACACGAGATTTTTCGAATATTCTCGATACTGGCCGTTTGTACCATTAAATGTAAGTAAAACCACTGGAACGCTTTATTTTATCAAGATTCTT
This sequence comes from Anthrax anthrax, assembly GCA_963971155.1. Taxonomy (NCBI): domain Eukaryota; kingdom Metazoa; phylum Arthropoda; class Insecta; order Diptera; family Bombyliidae; genus Anthrax; species Anthrax anthrax. The sequence goes on along the minus strand of CAXAQU010000058.1, from coordinate 21,300 downwards.
CATTTCGCCTGATATTTTAGAGGAAATTGAGAAAAAACTACTGGAACACGAGATTTTTCAAATATTCTCGATACTGGCCGTTTGTACCATTGAAATGTAAGTAAAACCACTGGAACGTCTTATTTTTCAAAGATTCTTCATTTCGTCTGATATTTCAGAGGAAATTGAGAGAAAATTGCTTGGACACGAGATTTTTCAAATATTCTCGATACTGGCCGTTTGTACCATTGAAATGTAAGTAAAACCACTGGAACGCTTTATTTTTCCAAGATTCTTTATTTCGCCTGATATTTAAGAGGAAATTGAAAAAAAACTACTGGAAAACGAGATTTTTCAAATATTCTCGAAACTGGCCGTTTGTACCATTGAAATGCAAGTAAAACCACTGGAACGTCTTATTTTTCCAAGATTCTTCATTTCGCCTGATATTTCAGAGGAAATTGAGAAAAAATTGCTGGAACACGAGATTTTTCGAATGTTCTCGATACTGGCCGTTTGTACCATTGAAATGTAAGAAAAACCACTAGAACGCTTTATTTTTCAAAGATTCTTCATTTCGCCTGATATTTCAGAGGAAATTGAGAAAAAACTACTGGAACACGAGATTTTTCAGATATTCTCGAAACTGGCCGTTTGTACCAGTGAAATGTAAGTAAAACCACTGGAATGTCTTATTTTTCCAAGATTCTTCATTTCGCCTGATATTTCAGAGTAAATTGAGAGAAAATTGCTGGAACACGAGATTTTTCAAATATTCTCGATACTGGCCGTTTGTACCATTGAAATGTAAGTAAAACCACTGGAACGTCTTATATTTCCAAGATTCTTCATTTCGCCTGATATTTCAGAGGAAATTGAGAAAAAATTGCTGGAACACGAGATTTTTCGAATATTCTCGATACTGGCCGTTTGTACCAGTGAAATGTAAGTAAAACCACTGGAACGTCTTATATTTCCAAGATTCTTCATTTCGCCTGATATTTCAGAGGAAATTGAGAAAAAATTGTTGGAACACGAGATTTTTCAGATATTCTCGATACTGGCCGTTTGTACCAGTGAAATGTTAGTAAAACCACTGGAACGTCTTATTTTTCAAAGATTCTTCATTTCGTCTGATATTTCAGAGGAAATTGAGAGAAAATTGCTGGAACACGAGATTTTTCAAATATTCTCGATACTGGCCGTTTGTACCATTGAAATGTAAGTAAAACCACTGGAACGCTTTATTTTTCCAAGATTCTTTATTTCGCCTGATATTTAAGAGGAAATTGAGAAAAAACTACTGGAACACGAGATTTTTCAAATATTCTCGAAACTGGCCGTTTGTACCATTGAAATGTAAGTAAAACCACTGGAACGTCTTATTTGTCGAAAATTCTTCATTTCGCCTGATATTTCAGAGGAAATTGAGAAAAAATTGCTGGAACACGAGATTTTTCGAATATTCTCGATACTGGCCGTTTGTACCAGTGAAATGTAAGAAAAACCACTAGAACGCTTTATTTTTCAAAGATTCTTCATTTCGCCTGATATTTCAGAGGAAATTGAGAAAAAACTACTGGAACACGAGATTTTTCAAATATTCTCGATACTGGCCGTTTGTACCATTGAAATGTAAGTAAAACCAATGGAACGTCTTATTTTTCAAAGATTCTTCATTTCGTCTGATATTTCAGAGGAAATTGAGAGAAAATTGCTGGAACACGAGATTTTTCGAATATTCTCGATACTGGCCGTTTGTACCAGTGAAATGTAAGAAAAACCACTAGAACGCTTTATTTTTCAAAGATTCTTCATTTCGCCTGATATTTAAGAGGAAATTGAGAAAAAACTACTGGAACACGGGATTTTTCAGATATTCTCGAAACTGGCCGTTTGTACCAGTGAAATGTAAGTATAACCACTGGAATGTCTTATTTTTCCATGATTCTTCATTTCGCCTGATATTTCAGAGTAAATTGAGAGAAAATTGCTGGAACACGAGATTTTTCTAATATTCTCGAAACTGGCCGTTTGTACCAGTGAAATGTAAGTAAAACCACTGGAACGTCTTATATTTCCAAGATTCTTCATTTCGCCTGATATTTCAGAGGAAATTGAGAAAAAATTGCTGGAACACGAGATTTTTCGAATATTCTCGATACTGGCCGTTTGTACCAGTGAAATGTAAGAAAAACCACTAGAACGCTTTATTTTTCAAAGATTCTTCATTTCGCCTGATATTTCAGAGGAAATTGAGAAAACTCTGCTGGAACACGAGATTTTTCAAATATTCTCGATACTGGCCGTTTGTACCATTGAAATGTAAGTAAAACCACTGGAACGCCTTATTTTTCCAAGATTCTTCATTTCGCCTGATATTTTAGAGGAAATTGAGAAAACACTGCTGGAACACGAGATTTTTCAAATATTCTCGATACTGGCCGTTTGTACCATTGTAATGTAAGTAAAACCACTGGAACGCTTTATTTTATCAAGATTCTTCATTTCGCCTGATATTTAAGAGGAAATTGAGAAAAAACTACTGGAACACGAGATTTTTCAAATATTCTCGATACTGGCCGTTTGTACCATTGAAATGTAAGTAAAACCACTGGAACGCTTTATTTTATCAAGATTCTTCATTTCGCCTGATATTTTAGAGGAAATTGAGAAAACACTGCTGGAACACGAGATTTTTCAAATATTCTCGATACTGGCAGTTTGTACCATTGAAATGTAAGTAAAACCACTAGAACGCTTTATTTTTCAAAGATTCTTCATTTCGCCTGATATTTCAGAGGAAATTGAGAAAAAACTACTGGAACACGAGATTTTTCAGATATTCTCGAAACTGGCCGTTTGTACCAGTTAAATGTAAGTAAAACCACTGGAACGTCTTATTTTTCCAAGATTCTTCATTTCGCCTGATATTTCAGAAGAAATTGAGAGAAAATTGCTGGAGCACGAGATTTTTCAAATATTCTCGATACTGGCCGTTTGTACCGGTGAAATGTAAGTAAAACCACTGGAACGCTATATTTTTCCAAGATTCCTCATTTCGCCTGATATTTCAAAGGAAATTGAGAAAAAATTGCTGGAACACGATATTTTTCGAATATTCTCGATACTAGCCGTTTGTACAAGTGAAATGTAAGAAAAACCACTAGAACGCTTTATTTTTCAAAGATTCTTCATTTCGCCTGATATTTCAGAGAAAATTGAGAAAAAACTACTGGAACACGAGATTTTTCAGATATTCTCGAAACTGGCCGTTTGTACCAGTGAAATGTAAGTAAAACCACTGGAATGTCTTATTTGTCGAAAATTCTTCATTTCGCCTGATATTTCAGAGGAAATTGAGAAAAAACTACTGGAACACGGGATTTTTCAAATATTCACGGTACTGGCCGTTTGTACCAGTGAAATGTAAGTAAAACCACTGGAACGTCATGTTTTTCCAAGATTCCTCATTTCGCCTGATATTTCAAAGGAAATTGAGAAAAAATTGCTGGAACACGATATTTTTCGAATATTGTCGATACTAGCCGTTTGTACAAGTGATATGTAAGTAAAACCACTGGAACGCTTTATTTTTTAAAGATTCTTCATTTCGCCTGATATTTAAGAGGAAATTGAGAAAAAAATACTGGAACACGAGATTTTTCAAATATTCTCGATACTGGCCGTTTGTACCATTGAAATGTAAGTAAAACCACTGGAACGCTTTATTTTATCAAGATTCTTCATTTCGCCTGATATTTTAGAGGAAATTGAGAAAAAACTACTGGAACACGAGATTTTTCAGATATTCTCGAAACTGGCCGTTTGTAGCAATGAAATGTAAGTAAAACCACTGGAACGCTTTATTTTATCAAGATTCTTCATTTCGCCTGATATTTTAGAGGAAATTGAGAAAACTCTGCTGGTACAAGAGATTTTTCAAATATTATCGATACTGGCCGTTTGTACCATTGAAATGTAAGTAAAACCACTGGAACGCCTTATTTTTCCAAGATTCTTCATTTCGCCTGATATTTTAGAGGAAATTGAGAAAACACTGCTGGAACACGAGATTTTTCAAATATTCTCGATACTGGCCGTTTGTACCATTGAAATGTAAGTAAAACCACTAGAACGCTTTATTTTTCAAAGATTCTTCATTTCACCTGATATTTCAGAGGAAATTGAGAAAAAACTACTGGAACACGAGATTTTTCAGATATTCTCGAAACTGGCCGTTTGTAGCAATGAAATGTAAGTAAAACCACTAGAACGCTTTATTTTATCAAGATTCTTCATTTCGCCTGATATTTTAGAGGAAATTGAGAAAACTCTGCTGGTACAAGAGATTTTTCAAATATTATCGATACTGGCCGTTTGTACCATTGAAATGTAAGTAAAACCACTGGAACGCCTTATTTTTCCAAGATTCTTCATTTCGCCTGATATTTTAGAGGAAATTGAGAAAACACTGCTGGAACACGAGATTTTTCAAATATTCTCGATACTGGCCGTTTGTACCATTGAAATGTAAGTAAAACCACTGGAACGCTTTATTTTATCAAGATTCTTCATTTCGCCTGATATTTAGGATAAAAATTGAGAAAAAACTACTGGAACACGAGATTTTTCAGATATTCTCGAAACTGGCCGTTTGTACCAATGAAATTTAAGTAAAACCACTGGAACGTCTTATTTGTCGAAAATTCTTCATTTCGCCTGATATTTCAGAGGAAATTGAGAAAAAACTACTGGAACACGGGATTATTCAAATATTCACGGTACTGGCCGTTTGTACCAGTGAAATGTAAGTAAAACCACTGGAACGTCTTGTTTTTCCAAGATTCCTCATTTCGCCTGATATTTCAGAGGAAATTGAGAAAAAATTGCTGGAACACGATATTTTTCGAATATTGTCGATACTAGCCGTTTGTACAAGTGATATGTAAGTAAAACCACTGGAACGCTTTATTTTTTAAAGATTCTTCATTTCGCCTGATATTTAAGAGGAAATTGAGAAAAAACTACTGGAACACGAGATTTTTCAAATATTCTCGATACTGGCCGTTTGTACCATTGAAATGTAAGTAAAACCACTGGAACGCTTTATTTTATCAAGATTCTTCATTTCGCCTGATATTTTAGAGAAAATTGAGAAAACACTGCTGGAACACGAGATTTTTCAAATATTCTCGATACTGGCAGTTTGTACCATTGAAATGTAAGTAAAACCACTAGAACGCTTTATTTTTCAAAGATTCTTCATTTCGCCTGATATTTCAGAGGAAATTGAGAAAAAACTACTGGAACACGAGATTTTTCAGATATTCTCGAAACTGGCCGTTTGTACCAGTTAAATGTAAGTAAAACCACTGGAACGTCTTATTTTTCCAAGATTCTTCATTTCGCCTGATATTTCAGAAGAAATTGAGAGAAAATTGCTGGAACACGAGATTTTTCAAATATTCTCGATACTGGCCGTTTGTACCGGTGAAATGTAAGTAAAACCACTGGAACGCTATATTTTTCCAAGATTCTTCATTTCGCCTGATATTTTAGAGGAAATTGAGAAAACACTGCTGGAACACGAGATTTTTCAAATATTCTCGATACTGGCCGATTGTACCATTGAAATGTAAGTAAAACCACTGGAACGCTTTATTTTATCAAGATTCTTCATTTCGCCTGATATTTAAGAGGAAATTGAGAAAAAACTACTGGAACACGAGATTTTTCGAATATTCTCGAAACTGGCCGTTTGTACCAATGAAATGTAAGTAAAACCACTGGAACGTCTTATTCGTCGAAAATTCTTCATTTCGCCTGATATTTCAGAGGAAATTGAGAAAAAACTACTGGAACACGGGATTTTTCAAATATTCACGGTACTGGCCGTTTGTACCAGTGAAATGTAAGTAAAACCACTGGAACGTCTTATTTTTCCAAGATTCCTCATTTCGCCTGATATATCAGAGGAAATTGAGAAAGAATTGCTGGAACACGAGATTTTTCGAATATTGTCGATACTAGCCGTTTGTACAAGTGATATGTAAGTAAAACCACTGGAACGCTTTATTTTTTAAAGATTCTTCATTTCGCCTGATATTTAAGAGGAAATTGAGACAAAACTACTGGAACACGAGATTTTTCAAATATTCTCGAAACTGGCCGTTTGTACCATTGAAATGTAAGTAAAACCACTGGAACGTCTTATTTGTCGAAAATTCTTCATTTCGCCTGATATTTCAGAAGAAATTGAGAAAAAACTACTGGAACACGGGATTTTTCAAATATTCACGGTACTGGCCGTTTGTACCAGTGAAATGTAAGTAAAACCACTGGAACGTCTTATATTTCCAAGATTCTTCATTTCGCCTGATATTTCAGAGTAAATTGAGAGAAAATTGCTGGAACACGAGATTTTTCAAATATTCTCGATACTGGCCGTTTGTACCGGTGAAATGTAAGTAAAACCACTGGAATGTCTTATATTTCCAAGATTCTTCATTTCGCCTTATATTTCTGAGGAAATTGAGAAAAAACTACTGGAATACGAGATTTTTCAAAAATTCTCGAAACTGGCCGTTTGTACCAGTGAAATGTAAGTAAAACCACTGGAACGCTATATTTTTCCAAGATTCTTCATTTCGCCTGATATTTTAGAGGAAATTGAGAAAACACAGCTGGAACACGAGATTTTTCAAATATTCTCGAAACTGGCCGTTTGTACCAGTGAAATGTAAGTATAACCACTGGAATGTCTTATTTTTCCATGATTCTTCATTTCGCCTGATATTTCAGAGTAAATTGAGAGAAAATTGCTGGAACACGAGATTTTTCTAATATTCTCGATACTGGCCGTTTGTACCGGTGAAATGTAAGTAAAACCACTGGAATGTCTTATATTTCCAAGATTCTTCATTTCGCCTTATATTTCTGAGGAAATTGAGAAAAAACTACTGGAACACGAGATTTTTCAAATATTCTCGAAACTGGCCGTTTGTACCAGTGAAATGTAAGTAAAACCACTGGAACGTCTTATATTTCCAAGATTCTTCATTTCGCCTGATATTTCAGAGGAAATTGAGAAAAAATTGCTGGAACACGAGATTTTTCGAATATTCTCGATACTGGCCGTTTGTACCAGTGAAATGTAAGAAAAACCACTAGAACGCTTTATTTTTCAAAGATTCTTCATTTCGCCTGATATTTCAGAGGAAATTGAGAAAACTCTGCTGAAACACGAGATTTTTCAAATATTCTCGATACTGGCCGTTTGTACCATTGAAATGTAAGTAAAACCACTGGAACGCCTTATTTTTCCAAGATTCTTCATTTCGCCTGATATTTTAGAGGAAATTGATAAAACACTGCTGGAACACGAGATTTTTCAAATATTCTCGATACTGGCCGTTTGTACCATTGTAATGTAAGTAAAACCACTGGAACGCTTTATTTTATCAAGATTCTTCATTTCGCCTGATATTTAAGAGGAAATTGAGAAAAAACTACTGGAACACGAGATTTTTCAAATATTCTCGATACTGGCCGTTTGTACCATTGAAATGTAAGTAAAACCACTGGAACGCTTTATTTTATCAAGATTCTTCATTTCGCCTGATATTTTAGAGGAAATTGAGAAAACACTGCTGGAACACGAGATTTTTCAAATATTCTCGATACTGGCAGTTTGTACCATTGAAATGTAAGTAAAACCACTAGAACGCTTTATTTTTCAAAGACTCTTCATTTCGCCTGATATTTCAGAGGAAATTGAGAAAAAACTACTGGAACACGAGATTTTTCAGATATTCTCGAAACTGGCCGTTTGTACCGGTGAAATGTAAGTAAAACCACTGGAACGTCTTATTTTTCCAAGATTCTTCATTTCGCCTGATATTTCAGAAGAAATTGAGAGAAAATTGCTGGAGCACGAGATTTTTCAAATATTCTCGATACTGGCCGTTTGTACCGGTGAAATGTAAGTAAAACCACTGGAACGCTATATTTTTCCAAGATTCCTCATTTCGCCTGATATTTCAAAGGAAATTGAGAAAAAATTGCTGGAACACGATATTTTTCGAATATTCTCGATACTAGCCGTTTGTACAAGTGAAATGTAAGAAAAACCACTAGAACGCTTTATTTTTCAAAGATTCTTCATTTCGCCTGATATTTCAGAGAAAATTGAGAAAAAACTACTGGAACACGAGATTTTTCAGATATTCTCGAAACTGGCCGTTTGTACCAGTGAAATGTAAGTAAAACCACTGGAATGTCTTATTTGTCGAAAATTCTTCATTTCGCCTGATATTTCAGAGGAAATTGAGAAAAAACTACTGGAACACGGGATTTTTCAAATATTCACGGTACTGGCCGTTTGTACCAGTGAAATGTAAGTAAAACCACTGGAACGTCATGTTTTTCCAAGATTCCTCATTTCGCCTGATATTTCAAAGGAAATTGAGAAAAAATTGCTGGAACACGATATTTTTCGAATATTGTCGATACTAGCCGTTTGTACAAGTGATATGTAAGTAAAACCACTGGAACGCTTTATTTTTTAAAGATTCTTCATTTCGCCTGATATTTAAGAGGAAATTGAGAAAAAAATACTGGAACACGAGATTTTTCAAATATTCTCGATACTGGCCGTTTGTACCATTGAAATGTAAGTAAAACCACTGGAACGCTTTATTTTATCAAGATTCTTCATTTCGCCTGATATTTTAGAGGAAATTGAGAAAAAACTACTGGAACACGAGATTTTTCAGATATTCTCGAAACTGGCCGTTTGTAGCAATGAAATGTAAGTAAAACCACTGGAACGCTTTATTTTATCAAGATTCTTCATTTCGCCTGATATTTTAGAGGAAATTGAGAAAACTCTGCTGGTACAAGAGATTTTTCAAATATTATCGATACTGGCCGTTTGTACCATTGAAATGTAAGTAAAACCACTGGAACGCCTTATTTTTCCAAGATTCTTCATTTCGCCTGATATTTTAGAGGAAATTGAGAAAACACTACTGGAACACGAGATTTTTCAAATATTCTCGATACTGGCCGTTTGTACCATTGAAATGTAAGTAAAACCACTAGAACGCTTTATTTTTCAAAGATTCTTCATTTCACCTGATATTTCAGAGGAAATTGAGAAAAAACTACTGGAACACGAGATTTTTCAGATATTCTCGAAACTGGCCGTTTGTAGCAATGAAATGTAAGTAAAACCACTAGAACGCTTTATTTTATCAAGATTCTTCATTTCGCCTGATATTTTAGAGGAAATTGAGAAAACTCTGCTGGTACAAGAGATTTTTCAAATATTATCGATACTGGCCGTTTGTACCATTGAAATGTAAGTAAAACCACTGGAACGCCTTATTTTTCCAAGATTCTTCATTTCGCCTGATATTTTAGAGGAAATTGAGAAAACACTGCTGGAACACGAGATTTTTCAAATATTCTCGATACTGGCCGTTTGTACCATTGAAATGTAAGTAAAACCACTGGAACGCTTTATTTTATCAAGATTCTTCATTTCGCCTGATATTTAGGATAAAAATTGAGAAAAAACTACTGGAACACGAGATTTTTCGAATATTCTCGAAACTGGCCGTTTGTACCAATGAAATTTAAGTAAAACCACTGGAACGTCTTATTTGTCGAAAATTCTTCATTTCGCCTGATATTTCAGAGGAAATTGAGAAAAAACTACTGGAACACGGGATTATTCAAATATTCACGGTACTGGCCGTTTGTACCAGTGAAATGTAAGTAAAACCACTGGAACGTCTTGTTTTTCCAAGATTCCTCATTTCGCCTGATATTTCAGAGGAAATTGAGAAAAAATTGCTGGAACACGATATTTTTCGAATATTGTCGATACTAGCCGTTTGTACAAGTGATATGTAAGTAAAACCACTGGAACGCTTTATTTTTTAAAGATTCTTCATTTCGCCTGATATTTAAGAGGAAATTGAGAAAAAACTACTGGAACACGAGATTTTTCAAATATTCTCGATACTGGCCGTTTGTACCATTGAAATGTAAGTAAAACCACTGGAACGCTTTATTTTATCAAGATTCTTCATTTCGCCTGATATTTTAGAGAAAATTGAGAAAACACTGCTGGAACACGAGATTTTTCAAATATTCTCGATACTGGCAGTTTGTACCATTGAAATGTAAGTAAAACCACTAGAACGCTTTATTTTTCAAAGATTCTTCATTTCGCCTGATATTTCAGAGGAAATTGAGAAAAAACTACTGGAACACGAGATTTTTCAGATATTCTCGAAACTGGCCGTTTGTACCAGTTAAATGTAAGTAAAACCACTGGAACGTCTTATTTTTCCAAGATTCTTCATTTCGCCTGATATTTCAGAAGAAATTGAGAGAAAATTGCTGGAACACGAGATTTTTCAAATATTCTCGATACTGGCCGTTTGTACCGGTGAAATGTAAGTAAAACCACTGGAACGCTATATTTTTCCAAGATTCTTCATTTCGCCTGATATTTTAGAGGAAATTGAGAAAACACTGCTGGAACACGAGATTTTTCAAATATTCTCGATACTGGCCGATTGTACCATTGAAATGTAAGTAAAACCACTGGAACGCTTTATTTTATCAAGATTCTTCATTTCGCCTGATATTTAAGAGGAAATTGAGAAAAAACTACTGGAACACGGGATTTTTCAAATATTCACGGTACTGTCCGTTTGTACCAGTGAAATGTAAGTAAAACCACTGGAACGTCTTATTTTTCCAAGATTCCTCATTTCGCCTGATATTTCAGAGGAAATTGAGAAAGAATTGCTGGAACACGAGATTTTTCGAATATTGTCGATACTAGCCGTTTGTACAAGTGATATGTAAGTAAAACCACTGGAACGCTTTATTTTTTAAAGATTCTTCATTTCGCCTGATATTTAAGAGGAAATTGAGAAAAAACTACTGGAACACGAGATTTTTCAAATATTCTCGATACTGGCCGTTTGTACCAGTGAAATGTAAGTAAAACCACTGGAACGTCTTATTTTTCCAAGATTCCTCATTTCGCCTGATATTCCAGAGGAAATTGAGAAAAAACTACTGGAACACGGGATTTTTCAAATATTCACGGTACTGGCCGTTTGTACCAGTGAAATGTAAGTAAAACCACTGGAACGTCTTATTTTTCCAAGATTCCTCATTTCGCCTGATATTTCAGAGGAAATTGAGAAAGAATTGCTGGAACACGAGATTTTTCGAATATTGTCGATACTAGCCGTTTGTACAAGTGATATGTAAGTAAAACCACTGGAACGCTTTATTTTTTAAAGATTCTTCATTTCGCCTGATATTTAAGAGGAAATTGAGACAAAACTACTGGAACACGAGATTTTTCAAATATTCTCGAAACTGGCCGTTTGTACCATTGAAATGTAAGTAAAACCACTGGAACGTCTTATTTGTCGAAAATTCTTCATTTCGCCTGATATTTCAGAAGAAATTGAGAAAAAACTACTGGAACACGGGATTTTTCAAATATTCACGGTACTGGCCGTTTGTACCAGTGAAATGTAAGTAAAACCACTGGAACGTCTTATATTTCCAAGATTCTTCATTTCGCCTGATATTTCAGAGTAAATTGAGAGAAAATTGCTGGAACACGAGATTTTTCAAATATTCTCGATACTGGCCGTTTGTACCGGTGAAATGTAAGTAAAACCACTGGAATGTCTTATATTTCCAAGATTCTTCATTTCGCCTTATATTTCTGAGGAAATTGAGAAAAAACTACTGGAATACGAGATTTTTCAAAAATTCTCGAAACTGGCCGTTTGTACCAGTGAAATGTAAGTAAAACCACTGGAACGCTATATTTTTCCAAGATTCTTCATTTCGCCTGATATTTTAGAGGAAATTGAGAAAACACAGCTGGAACACGAGATTTTTCAAATATTCTCGATACTGGCCGTTTGTACCATTGAAATGTAAGTAAAACCACTGGAACGCTTTAATTTTCCAAGATTCTTCATTTCGCCTGATATGGTAGAGTAAATTGAAAAAACACTGCTGGAACACGAGATTTTTCAAATATTCTCGATACTGGCCGTTTGTACCATTGAAATGTAAGTAAAACCACTGGAACGCTTTATTTTATCAAGATTCTTCATTTCGCCTGATATTTAAGAGGAAATTGAGAAAAAACTACTGGAACACGAGATTTTTCGTATATTCTCGAAACTGGCCGTTTGTACCAATGAAATGTAAGTAAAACCACTGGAACGTCTTATTTGTCGAAAATTCTTCATTTCGCCTGATAGTTCAGAGGAAATTGAGAAAAAACTACTGGAACACGGGATTTTTCAAATATTCACGGTACTGACCGTTTGTACCAGTGAAATGTAAGTAAAACCACTGGAACGTCTTATTTTTCCAAGATTCCTCATTTCGCCTGATATTTCAGAGGAAATTGAGAAAAAATTGCTGAAACACGAGATTTTTCGAATATTGTCGATACTAGCCGTTTGTACAAGTGATATGTAAGTAAAACCACTGGATCGCTTTATTTTTTAAAGATTCTTCATTTCGCCTGATATTTAAGAGGAAATTGAGAAAAAACTACTGGAACACGAGATTTTTCAAATATTCTCGAAACTGGCCGTTTGTACCATTGAAATGTAAGTAAAACCACTCGAACGTCTTATTTGTCGAAAATTCTTCATTTCGCCTGATATTTCAGAGGAAATTGAGAAAAAACTACTGGAACACGGGATTTTTCAAATATTCACGGTACTGGCCGTTTGTACCAGTGAAATGTAAGTAAAACCTCTGGAACGTCTTATTTTTCCAAGATTCTTCATTTCGCCCGATATTTCAGAGGAAATTGAGAAAAAAATGCTGGAACACGAGATTTTTCGAATATTCTCGATACTGGCCGTTTGTACCAGTGAAGTGTTAGTAAAACCACTGGAACGCATATTTTTCCAAGATTCTTCATTTCGCCTGATATTTTAGAGGGAATTGAGAAAACACTGCTGGAACACGAGATTTTTCAAATATTCTCGATACTGGCCGTTTGTACCAGTGAAATGTAAGTAAAACCACTGGAACGTCTTATATTTCCAAGATTCTTCATTTCGCCTGATATTTCAGAGGAAATTGAGAAAACACTGCTGGAACACGAGATTTTTCGAATATTCTCGATACTGGCCGTTTGTACCAGTGAAATGTAAGAAAAACCACTAGAAGGCTTTATTTTTCAAAGATTCTTCATTTCGCCTGATATTTCAGAGGAAATTGAGAAAAAACTACTGGAACACGAGATTTTTCAGATATTCTCGAAACTGGCCGTTTGTACCAGTGGAATGTAAGTAAAACCACTGGAATGTCTTATTTTTCCAAGATTCTTCATTTCGCCTGATATTTCAGAGTAAATTGAGAGAAAATTGCTGGAACACGAGATTTTTCAAATATTCTCGATACTGGCCGTTTGTACCGGTGGAATGTAAGTAAAACCACTGGAATGTCTTATTTTTCCAAGATTCTTCATTTCGCCTGATATTTCAGAAGAAATTGAGAGAAAATTGCTGGAGCACGAGATTTTTCAAATATTCTCGATACTGGCCGTTTGTACCGGTGAAATGTAAGTAAAACCACTGGAACGCTATATTTTTCCAAGATTCCTCATTTCGCCTGATATTTCAAAGGAAATTGAGAAAAAACTACTGGAACACGAGATTTTTCAGATATTCTCGAAACTGGCCGTTTGTACCGGTGAAATGTAAGTAAAACCACTGGAACGTCTTATTTTTCCAAGATTCTTCATTTCGCCTGATATTTCAGAAGAAATTGAGAGAAAATTGCTGGAGCACGAGATTTTTCAAATATTCTCGATACTGGCCGTTTGTACCGGTGAAATGTAAGTAAAACCACTGGAACGCTATATTTTTCCAAGATTCCTCATTTCGCCTGATATTTCAAAGGAAATTGAGAAAAAATTGCTGGAACACGATATTTTTCGAATATTCTCGATACTAGCCGTTTGTACAAGTGAAATGTAAGAAAAACCACTAGAACGCTTTATTTTTCAAAGATTCTTCATTTCGCCTGATATTTCAGAGAAAATTGAGAAAAAACTACTGGAACACGAGATTTTTCAGATATTCTCGAAACTGGCCGTTTGTACCAGTGAAATGTAAGTAAAACCACTGGAATGTCTTATTTGTCGAAAATTCTTCATTTCGCCTGATATTTCAGAGGAAATTGAGAAAAAACTACTGGAACACGGGATTTTTCAAATATTCACGGTACTGGCCGTTTGTACCAGTGAAATGTAAGTAAAACCACTGGAACGTCATGTTTTTCCAAGATTCCTCATTTCGCCTGATATTTCAAAGGAAATTGAGAAAAAATTGCTGGAACACGATATTTTTCGAATATTGTCGATACTAGCCGTTTGTACAAGTGATATGTAAGTAAAACCACTGGAATGTCTTATTTTTCCAAGATTCTTCATTTCGCCTGATATTTCAGAAGAAATTGAGAGAAAATTGCTGGAGCACGAGATTTTTCAGATATTCTCGAAACTGGCCGTTTGTACCAGTGGAATGTAAGTAAAACCACTGGAATGTCTTATTTTTCAAAGACTCTTCATTTCGCCTGATATTTCAGAGGAAATTGAGAAAAAACTACTGGAACACGAGATTTTTCAGATATTCTCGAAACTGGCCGTTTGTACCGGTGAAATGTAAGTAAAACCACTGGAACGTCTTATTTTTCCAAGATTCTTCATTTCGCCTGATATTTCAGAAGAAATTGAGAGAAAATTGCTGGAGCACGAGATTTTTCAAATATTCTCGATACTGGCCGTTTGTACCGGTGAAATGTAAGTAAAACCACTGGAACGCTATATTTTTCCAAGATTCCTCATTTCGCCTGATATTTCAAAGGAAATTGAGAAAAAATTGCTGGAACACGATATTTTTCGAATATTCTCGATACTAGCCGTTTGTACAAGTGAAATGTAAGAAAAACCACTAGAACGCTTTATTTTTCAAAGATTCTTCATTTCGCCTGATATTTCAGAGAAAATTGAGAAAAAACTACTGGAACACGAGATTTTTCAGATATTCTCGAAACTGGCCGTTTGTACCAGTGAAATGTAAGTAAAACCACTGGAATGTCTTATTTGTCGAAAATTCTTCATTTCGCCTGATATTTCAGAGGAAATTGAGAAAAAACTACTGGAACACGGGATTTTTCAAATATTCACGGTACTGGCCGTTTGTACCAGTGAAATGTAAGTAAAACCACTGGAACGTCATGTTTTTCCAAGATTCCTCATTTCGCCTGATATTTCAAAGGAAATTGAGAAAAAATTGCTGGAACACGATATTTTTCGAATATTGTCGATACTAGCCGTTTGTACAAGTGATATGTAAGTAAAACCACTGGAACGCTTTATTTTTTAAAGATTCTTCATTTCGCCTGATATTTAAGAGGAAATTGAGAAAAAAATACTGGAACACGAGATTTTTCAAATATTCTCGATACTGGCCGTTTGTACCATTGAAATGTAAGTAAAACCACTGGAACGCTTTATTTTATCAAGATTCTTCATTTCGCCTGATATTTTAGAGGAAATTGAGAAAAAACTACTGGAACACGAGATTTTTCAGATATTCTCGAAACTGGCCGTTTGTAGCAATGAAATGTAAGTAAAACCACTGGAACGCTTTATTTTATCAAGATTCTTCATTTCGCCTGATATTTTAGAGGAAATTGAGAAAACTCTGCTGGTACAAGAGATTTTTCAAATATTATCGATACTGGCCGTTTGTACCATTGAAATGTAAGTAAAACCACTGGAACGCCTTATTTTTCCAAGATTCTTCATTTCGCCTGATATTTTAGAGGAAATTGAGAAAACACTACTGGAACACGAGATTTTTCAAATATTCTCGATACTGGCCGTTTGTACCATTGAAATGTAAGTAAAACCACTAGAACGCTTTATTTTTCAAAGATTCTTCATTTCACCTGATATTTCAGAGGAAATTGAGAAAAAACTACTGGAACACGAGATTTTTCAGATATTCTCGAAACTGGCCGTTTGTAGCAATGAAATGTAAGTAAAACCACTAGAACGCTTTATTTTATCAAGATTCTTCATTTCGCCTGATATTTTAGAGGAAATTGAGAAAACTCTGCTGGTACAAGAGATTTTTCAAATATTATCGATACTGGCCGTTTGTACCATTGAAATGTAAGTAAAACCACTGGAACGCCTTATTTTTCCAAGATTCTTCATTTCGCCTGATATTTTAGAGGAAATTGAGAAAACACTGCTGGAACACGAGATTTTTCAAATATTCTCGATACTGGCCGTTTGTACCATTGAAATGTAAGTAAAACCACTGGAACGCTTTATTTTATCAAGATTCTTCATTTCGCCTGATATTTAGGATAAAAATTGAGAAAAAACTACTGGAACACGAGATTTTTCGAATATTCTCGAAACTGGCCGTTTGTACCAATGAAATTTAAGTAAAACCACTGGAACGTCTTATTTGTCGAAAATTCTTCATTTCGCCTGATATTTCAGAGGAAATTGAGAAAAAACTACTGGAACACGGGATTATTCAAATATTCACGGTACTGGCCGTTTGTACCAGTGAAATGTAAGTAAAACCACTGGAACGTCTTGTTTTTCCAAGATTCCTCATTTCGCCTGATATTTCAGAGGAAATTGAGAAAAAATTGCTGGAACACGATATTTTTCGAATATTGTCGATACTAGCCGTTTGTACAAGTGATATGTAAGTAAAACCACTGGAACGCTTTATTTTTTAAAGATTCTTCATTTCGCCTGATATTTAAGAGGAAATTGAGAAAAAACTACTGGAACACGAGATTTTTCAAATATTCTCGATACTGGCCGTTTGTACCATTGAAATGTAAGTAAAACCACTGGAACGCTTTATTTTATCAAGATTCTTCATTTCGCCTGATATTTTAGAGAAAATTGAGAAAACACTGCTGGAACACGAGATTTTTCAAATATTCTCGATACTGGCAGTTTGTACCATTGAAATGTAAGTAAAACCACTAGAACGCTTTATTTTTCAAAGATTCTTCATTTCGCCTGATATTTCAGAGGAAATTGAGAAAAAACTACTGGAACACGAGATTTTTCAGATATTCTCGAAACTGGCCGTTTGTACCAGTTAAATGTAAGTAAAACCACTGGAACGTCTTATTTTTCCAAGATTCTTCATTTCGCCTGATATTTCAGAAGAAATTGAGAGAAAATTGCTGGAACACGAGATTTTTCAAATATTCTCGATACTGGCCGTTTGTACCGGTGAAATGTAAGTAAAACCACTGGAACGCTATATTTTTCCAAGATTCTTCATTTCGCCTGATATTTTAGAGGAAATTGAGAAAACACTGCTGGAACACGAGATTTTTCAAATATTCTCGATACTGGCCGATTGTACCATTGAAATGTAAGTAAAACCACTGGAACGCTTTATTTTATCAAGATTCTTCATTTCGCCTGATATTTAAGAGGAAATTGAGAAAAAACTACTGGAACACGGGATTTTTCAAATATTCACGGTACTGGCCGTTTGTACCAGTGAAATGTAAGTAAAACCACTGGAACGTCTTATTTTTCCAAGATTCCTCATTTCGCCTGATATTTCAGAGGAAATTGAGAAAGAATTGCTGGAACACGAGATTTTTCGAATATTGTCGATACTAGCCGTTTGTACAAGTGATATGTAAGTAAAACCACTGGAACGCTTTATTTTTTAAAGATTCTTCATTTCGCCTGATATTTAAGAGGAAATTGAGAAAAAACTACTGGAACACGAGATTTTTCAAATATTCTCGATACTGGCCGTTTGTACCAGTGAAATGTAAGTAAAACCACTGGAACGTCTTATTTTTCCAAGATTCCTCATTTCGCCTGATATTCCAGAGGAAATTGAGAAAAAACTACTGGAACACGGGATTTTTCAAATATTCACGGTACTGGCCGTTTGTACCAGTGAAATGTAAGTAAAACCACTGGAACGTCTTATTTTTCCAAGATTCCTCATTTCGCCTGATATTTCAGAGGAAATTGAGAAAGAATTGCTGGAACACGAGATTTTTCGAATATTGTCGATACTAGCCGTTTGTACAAGTGATATGTAAGTAAAACCACTGGAACGCTTTATTTTTTAAAGATTCTTCATTTCGCCTGATATTTAAGAGGAAATTGAGACAAAACTACTGGAACACGAGATTTTTCAAATATTCTCGAAACTGGCCGTTTGTACCATTGAAATGTAAGTAAAACCACTGGAACGTCTTATTTGTCGAAAATTCTTCATTTCGCCTGATATTTCAGAAGAAATTGAGAAAAAACTACTGGAACACGGGATTTTTCAAATATTCACGGTACTGGCCGTTTGTACCAGTGAAATGTAAGTAAAACCACTGGAACGTCTTATATTTCCAAGATTCTTCATTTCGCCTGATATTTCAGAGTAAATTGAGAGAAAATTGCTGGAACACGAGATTTTTCAAATATTCTCGATACTGGCCGTTTGTACCGGTGAAATGTAAGTAAAACCACTGGAATGTCTTATATTTCCAAGATTCTTCATTTCGCCTTATATTTCTGAGGAAATTGAGAAAAAACTACTGGAATACGAGATTTTTCAAAAATTCTCGAAACTGGCCGTTTGTACCAGTGAAATGTAAGTAAAACCACTGGAACGCTATATTTTTCCAAGATTCTTCATTTCGCCTGATATTTTAGAGGAAATTGAGAAAACACAGCTGGAACACGAGATTTTTCAAATATTCTCGATACTGGCCGTTTGTACCATTGAAATGTAAGTAAAACCACTGGAACGCTTTAATTTTCCAAGATTCTTCATTTCGCCTGATATGGTAGAGTAAATTGAAAAAACACTGCTGGAACACGAGATTTTTCAAATATTCTCGATACTGGCCGTTTTGTACCATTGAAATGTAAGTAAAACCACTGGAACGCTTTATTTTATCAAGATTCTTCATTTCGCCTGATATTTAAGAGGAAATTGAGAAAAAACTACTGGAACACGAGATTTTTCGTATATTCTCGAAACTGGCCGTTTGTACCAATGAAATGTAAGTAAAACCACTGGAACGTCTTATTTGTCGAAAATTCTTCATTTCGCCTGATAGTTCAGAGGAAATTGAGAAAAAACTACTGGAACACGGGATTTTTCAAATATTCACGGTACTGACCGTTTGTACCAGTGAAATGTAAGTAAAACCACTGGAACGTCTTATTTTTCCAAGATTCCTCATTTCGCCTGATATTTCAGAGGAAATTGAGAAAAAATTGCTGAAACACGAGATTTTTCGAATATTGTCGATACTAGCCGTTTGTACAAGTGATATGTAAGTAAAACCACTGGATCGCTTTATTTTTTAAAGATTCTTCATTTCGCCTGATATTTAAGAGGAAATTGAGAAAAAACTACTGGAACACGAGATTTTTCAAATATTCTCGAAACTGGCCGTTTGTACCATTGAAATGTAAGTAAAACCACTCGAACGTCTTATTTGTCGAAAATTCTTCATTTCGCCTGATATTTCAGAGGAAATTGAGAAAAAACTACTGGAACACGGGATTTTTCAAATATTCACGGTACTGGCCGTTTGTACCAGTGAAATGTAAGTAAAACCTCTGGAACGTCTTATTTTTCCAAGATTCTTCATTTCGCCCGATATTTCAGAGGAAATTGAGAAAAAATTGCTGGAACACGAGATTTTTCGAATATTCTCGATACTGGCCGTTTGTACCAGTGAAATGTTAGTAAAACCACTGGAACGCATATTTTTCCAAGATTCTTCATTTCGCCTGATATTTTAGAGGGAATTGAGAAAACACTGCTGGAACACGAGATTTTTCAAATATTCTCGATACTGGCCGTTTGTACCAGTGAAATGTAAGTAAAACCACTGGAACGTCTTATATTTCCAAGATTCTTCATTTCGCCTGATATTTCAGAGGAAATTGAGAAAACACTGCTGGAACACGAGATTTTTCGAATATTCTCGATACTGGCCGTTTGTACCAGTGAAATGTAAGAAAAACCACTAGAAGGCTTTATTTTTCAAAGATTCTTCATTTCGCCTGATATTTCAGAGGAAATTGAGAAAAAACTACTGGAACACGAGATTTTTCAGATATTCTCGAAACTGGCCGTTTGTACCAGTGGAATGTAAGTAAAACCACTGGAATGTCTTATTTTTCCAAGATTCTTCATTTCGCCTGATATTTCAGAGTAAATTGAGAGAAAATTGCTGGAACACGAGATTTTTCAAATATTCTCGATACTGGCCGTTTGTACCGGTGGAATGTAAGTAAAACCACTGGAATGTCTTATATTTCCAAGATTCTTCATTTCGCCTTATATTTCTGAGGAAATTGAGAAAAAACTACTGGAACACGAGATTTTTCAAATATTCTCGAAACTGGCCGTTTGTACCAGTGAAATGTAAGTAAAACCACTGGAACGCTATATTTTTCCAAGATTCTTCATTTCGCCTGATATTGTAGAGGAAATTGAGAAAACACTGCTGGAACACGAGATTTTCAAATATTCTCGATACTGGCCGTTTGTACCATTGAAATGTAAGTAAAACCACTGGAACGTCTTATTCGTCGAAAATTCTTCATTTCGCCTGATATTTCAGAGGAAATTGAGAAAAAACTACTGGAACACGGGATTTTTCAAATATTCACGGTACTGGCCGTTTGTACCAGTGAAATGTAAGTAAAACCACTGGAACGTCTTATTTTTCCAAGATTCCTCATTTCGCCTGATATTCCAGAGGAAATTGAGAAAAAACTACTGGAACACGGGATTTTTCAAATATTCACGGTACTGGCCGTTTGTACCAGTGAAATGTAAGTAAAACCACTGGAACGTCATGTTTTTCCAAGATTCCTCATTTCGCCTGATATTTCAAAGGAAATTGAGAAAAAATTGCTGGAACACGATATTTTTCGAATATTGTCGATACTAGCCGTTTGTACAAGTGATATGTAAGTAAAACCACTGGAACGCTTTATTTTTTAAAGATTCTTCATTTCGCCTGATATTTAAGAGGAAATTGAGAAAAAAATACTGGAACACGAGATTTTTCAAATATTCTCGATACTGGCCGTTTGTACCATTGAAATGTAAGTAAAACCACTGGAACGCTTTATTTTATCAAGATTCTTCATTTCGCCTGATATTTTAGAGGAAATTGAGAAAAAACTACTGGAAC